>JAVHNF010028109.1:9059-20439 GCA_034783455.1 Micropsitta finschii | reverse complement strand
AAGCCTAGCAAATAGTCTTTCTTTATCCTCTTAAGCACGTATGCCTGTACATATGGGCTCCTACTGACCATTTTAGGAGGAACACCCTCACTTGCTTTGAGTTGCCATAATTCCCTGAGATATTTTTGTCAAAAGAATGAATTTATTTCACTGAAAATGCTTAATCCAAACTTACAAAAAGTGACAGCAAAGGGGACATAGCAGCCAGGTTACCTTTCTGCTCCTCCTTTACTTCCGGATTTCTTAAGGAGCTAGGAGGAAGGAAGGAGGAGTTATATGAGGACTGAACTAGTAGTGTCACTGAAGGACTGAATACAAGAATTTCCTTAGCTTTTTGTGTTGTGCTGCCCCAACACCTGACACTATTGGAGCTGGTGGATGTTTTTCCACTGGATTTTACCTTAGAGGAGACAAGTCTACTTACAGGAGAAATTCATGGAAGACACTTGAAGCAGTGTGGTCAGGCATTTTATCCTGATTTGTGTTGCAGTCTCAGCTTCATAATTCTTGATTTCTAATGGAGCTTTCAACAATAAAAGTGGGAAAACATCTAATGTGGTTTGGGAATTACAGTTAATTTGGAATTTATGGGAATGGCATCCATTGACTGCAGGAAGTTTGAAATGCAGAAAAAAAATTGTCATAGATTATTACATTCAGTTATCTTTGCCTTCTATCCTTTCCTTTTCCTTCCTTTTTCTTGCTCAGATGAAGAAATGTAATGGAGAAGAGGCCTGACCAGCATGGAAATGGATAGATTCAATGACTAAAAAACCCTTAACAGTTTAAAATAGGGTTGCCATGCACTAAGGCAGAGATTTAACCCCTGGATGTTCTGACTTCAGTCTTTACCAATAAACACCATTTCATGCTCATGGCAGAGTAATTTGGAGGCTTGCTTCAGCAAAGAGAGAACTGAACTCATAGCTGTCTTTGCAACTAAAAATAGGGGAGGTCAGTGTGCTGCCACATGACATTTTTTGGCAGAGAGCTGGAATGTTTTCATTTTGCAAGGCAAGCTAGTGGCACTGGATTTGCACAGCTCATGACTTCTCTGCAGAGACCACCCTCTATTTTTCCACAGACCCCTTCCCCATGCCAGCTTTTGCCAAGGGCCCTGGATTTCTTCCCCTGAGAGTCTCTGAACAGAAATTTCTCCAAGTGCCACCAGTGGCCTTTCCCATCAGGATAAGCTGGCAGATATTTTCCTCAGAGAGTGTCTTCCAGTGGAGGAAGCCTTTCCAAGAACAGTAAACACACCAAGTGCTTGCCCACTGCAGCAGGGCAAGAGTCCTGTTTCAGAAAATGATGTGTTGGTAAGGCTGATTTCAGTATGTCATACGCAATTGCACAACATAACGCAGTGCAATGACGTGAGACAAATAAATGACAAAATGCTGGCTCTGAATCAAACATGTAAAGCACCTATTTTCGGCTCTACCATCTGCTATCAGTTTGCACAGTGTCTTTCCCAGCTGAAAACACAAGGCACACTGGCACAAATGGAGCATTCCTCTGGCTGGTCACAGACTGCAAGATACAAGATTTTTCTCCTCTTGTGACCATCCCATCTCTCTTTTATTTATTTCCTATTTATGTGATGAAATATGCTGGTTTGTGCAAGTTAAATCGTGATAAGCTAAAAAAAAACAGTCCTCTAGGAAAATGTTCTCTAGCATCCTAACAGGCAAATTAATGTTATGTCACTTCCTCCTTCAAAATAAGCATGCAGAAATTAACAACTGAAATTAATATCAAGATTGGCTGAACCTTTTCTCCCAAAAAGTTTTCCAGTGGGGATTCTTTTTCAGTTTGCTTGATAATCTACAATATCATTAACTGTACTGTCATCTACTGATAAACAGGGAAAAGGCAGAGTAAGAGGCTTTTTTAGTTGGTAAGCAGAGTAAGAGGCTTTTTTAGTTGGTAAATATGTGGAAAAAAATAGATAATATGGGGTATTTAGTATGGAAAGTAACAAAGCAAAACAAAGCAAACCCAATAACCTCTAAGCTTTTCTAAGGAGGCAACCTCACCCACACCAATCATTTGCTGGTTAGAGTGGCTGATCACTCCTTCAGAATAAATTCATTACTCCTTTAAAGCATTGAGTTGGAGGGAGGGATCTAATTTGAGATTCTTTCCTTTATAATGAAGATCAAAACCACTAGTACATTTGCTGCTTTTTTCCCTGCATAAATAAGATGTTTCTGAGCTGAGGCCCTGGCTCTGTTGACTTCACTGGGGCCATGATTTCACCCCAGGAATTATTCTAAAAGCATTACTCATTTAATAAGCATACCACACTAATTCTCTACTGTTTCCGTATGAGCACCTCCCAATGCCAATGTAAACCCAGTGCACAAAGCTACATTAAAGCAATATTTACGGTTGAGATCTTAACACAAAAGTCAGGAAACTCAGAGTTATGGTTCCCCCAGCCAACCATAACCAGGGGTAGCTTTTAGTGTTTTGCCTTACTGTGTCTATACTCCACGATGTATGTCCAAATATCAATGGCTGAGTTATAGCTGCCGTGGGAACTATAGCTTTGTATTTCGGTATATTTTTGCATTTAAATTCTCAACCTGGGTCATGAGCAACTGAGAAAATTATGACTACAGGAGAGGTTAGTATCTCATTTGCTGTTCTTGGTTACTGCTGAGGGTGACTTGCAAGAATGGTGTTGTCCCTCTGGTGCTGTCATTGTTTAACCCCAGCTGGCAACCAACTACCGCGCAGCCTCTCGTTCACCCACCCCCTCCATGGATGATGGAAAGGTTGAGGGTCTTTTTTACCTTGACAAACAAAATACTGCACTCATAAGGTATATAAAGATTAACTCTTCTACAAGCTTTGTATTATTCAGCAAGTACTCTGGAAGAGAGCAAGAGAGCTAATTGGATTTAACAGAGATTACTTAACATGATTCTAATTCTAATATCCAATTAACTTGCTCAGAGACAAGGAATAATAAGCCGCTTTTCTATACGATTTATACTGTGTTAGGAAAATGCTGTATCTTCACTTCAAGGGGAATAGTACTGTTTTTACCAAGAATCCTCAGGAACAAACTGCATGGGGTGTGGAAAAGACAGTTTGCACAGTGGGCAGGGCTAACCAAAATGACTCACAGTGGTGTGAAGTACTCTGCCCTCTACAGCAATGCCTCTCTAGCTCAGATCTGGGGCTGTTGTAGGACAATTTTACCTGTAACCTAATGGGTAGTTAGAATGCAGTTTATTAAAGTTATTCTTTTAGATATGGATACTCTGCAGTAAGGACTAAAAATAGATTGAATATATTGGCAATAACTGGAATTTGATGTAGAAGTTTACAGTAAAGTGCAGAGAAGTTTTTGTAATGTTTCTTAAGGACCATGACATTGAACTCTGACTTTACAAAGCTAGCTGGCTCAGGAGTGAGTAATGGCTGGAATGCCAAAGAGGAGCAAGACCGGCTAGAAGCCTTCTCTCCTCAGCTTATGCCAGTGATGAGCTGTAACTAGTCCAGCCACAGAGAGAACTAAATAGCTGAATGTTGCTGGCATTTGTCTGCCATAAACACTAGAGGAAATGAAATTACTTAGGCATGTATTTCCTTAGGTGAGAAGTTCACAAACAGAATCAAGATTGTACAACCACATTAATTTAGCTGGGCTGTATTTCTTCGGGTGTGTAGCCTCATCTACATTTGGAGTGTGATCACAATTTGTAATCATTAGTGAACATGGACACTTTTCTAAGGCAAGTTATAATCTTGTCTGTAGGGGAAGTGATCCAACCAAAGCAGTGCATGATAAGTGGAATGAGAACTGTGAGTGCCTACTAGCAGCCACTCCAAATCATCACCTTTGTTTGCTTTCAGATGTTATCAACATCCCACCACTAGGATGAATGAAGTGATACATCTGGCTCATTGACCAAGACATGAGGAGTGTTTTCCCCTGCTCTTAACAGATGCCAGCAGCAGCACTCAGCTGAACTGGCCCTTCCAAAAGCTAATCCCTTTTGAACATGGCTGCTGATATATTCATACCTCATGCTTATATGTCTTGGCTTTTAGTTTTACATATTGAATTGCTTGGATAAGGTCAATATGTACAGCAACAACATTCCCACTGACTACATAAGCCCAGCTGCTCCTGCCCCATATTTCAACCACATTTCCACTCCATCTGAATATAGCAATGATATAATTGTATTGCACAAGAGCAAACCTGACCGTTTAAAGGCCAGGTGGTGGAAATATTTTGCTTTGTGCACATGTATTTCTTCAGTGTATTTTGCAGAAATTCTAACAGACTACTCTATCTCAGGTAAGCATTAAAGCCAAGTAGCTTCACACAGGGCTTTCATGCAACCAGGTCAGAGAGCAGTATATTAGTTCAGATAAGTTTACTGTTGTTGTTCTCGTGTACATCTCAGTGTGAAATGTATACAGTGATACGTCTAAATGAGCATACATGTGGACAAATCTTCTGTTTGCATGTATTTAATATCTTGGAAAAAGGACAGAACTAAGCAAAGTTTATCAAAAAAAAACTTGGAAAAAGAAAAGGAAATCAAAGTAAAATGTATTTAGTTCTGTATAAGCAATATTTCAAATGGTTTAAAGTAATCTTTATTGGAAACTACTTGAGATATAAAGGACATTATAGTCCTTTTCAAAATGTTTGCCTGTCCTCTGCTGAACTGTTAGTTTATGCTGAGAAACTGATTTTATACACTTGAAAATAATGAAAATAAATTAGAATTGCTTACCGAGCTATAAATTAGTGCTGGGTACAGTACAGTTCTTGCAAACTGCTTGATCATGCACAACTTGTTATCTCATGCTTACCAGTTTGCTAAGATGTTATTTTGTAGAGCCAAAAATCTAAGTATGCCTCACAGAACTTGTAAAGCAAGCTGGAATTGGTTGTGAACATACATTTCAGCATTACTTCTGCTGCTGCTGAGATGTTGTTGCAATTGGAACAGGTAACCAGACTTTTGGATTAAACTAAATTATCTACTCTACTGCTTATTTGGAGCACAGGTTTTAAGTAATTTCCTACAGATTTTTTTAATTCTGTCTGTCTCCTGATGCTAGTTTATATGAACCACCGATTTTGTGGTTTTGTTGTTTGTTTGTTTGTTTAATAAAAAGGGACTGCTTATGTGCCTACCTGTCATGAAGTAAGGTTCTGTACCTGGCATTTAGAAAGGGATGGGGCAGCTAGTGCTTACAGCTTAGCTTGATCTAACCAAGAGCAAGATGCAAGTCTCTACCCCTTTGTTTTCCATGATTTTCTTTTGCATGTGTGAAGTGTTTTGCATACCTGTAACCTCTCAGTTAACATTATTTATATCTCAGTAAACTGGTGTGCTGCTTTTCCAGATGTCCTAATCCTTATGTAAATGAATTTATAAACCCAGCCACCAGCTTCAGTGAAACCTGCCAACACTGTGTCTGGACTCATGTGCTCTGTAGACTAAGCTTTATTTGCATAAACTTGTTCTGAAAGTGTAATCTTACTCATCATCTGCAGAATTAAAGTTTCACTAACGTAAATCCCTGACAAATGAAGCACAGATGTAACTGTCTGCCCCCAGGCTCAGCCTGTCTATTCACTGCCACCCTTGTATCTTCCCTCTGCTCCCCCTCCAACTTCTCTGGCACCCGCCCTACCCCTGCAAGTGGTTTTTAGTGCTAGTAGTCATTTAAAACTGTTTATGTAGATACATTGCAGGTACTAAACATGACACAGAGCATTAGTCATTTGGGATTTTTCCTTTTGATCAAACTGTCTCACGGAATAGCATTGGCATGTAATCCTGTGTGTCTGCTTGTACCACCTGGAAAAATTCACTCTGCCAGCCCCCAGGTGCCAGACAGATTGTTGCAGTTTGCCAGGTGATGATCCAGATAAGGAGTCGAGCTCAATAAATGCTTAATGTAAGTTGGCAAATTCCACAAAGCAGCCAAGGAAAATCCAGTCAGAAAGCAGCAGTTGTTAACTTCCTAAAGCCACCAGGAAGAGGTGGATGATGGTGTGAGGGGATGATTCTTGTGCTTCATGTCACATTGTCTGTGAGAAATGAAAATTCTTTCCCAGTCATAAAAAAGGTAGATTTTAAACCAAACCAAAATCTGACAGCTCTTGAACCTCTTATGAAAAGGAGGAAAATGTTATTTTTGATTTCAGAGGGTGTTGGCATATACTGGGTTTGTTTCTGATTACTTTAAATTCTAAGTATGTTTCCTTTGCTGGTACCCAGTTGCTGTTTATTTGGCTTTCATCTTTGATCTCCCTTATGCTGGCACATCATAAAAAACATATTCCTGTTTGAGTTCTGTATTATGCAGTTAGTCTCTGCTTGTTATGTTCACCAGACTGGTTGTACCTACTGAATAAGACTCTCTTTGTTTTTGATAGACTCCAGGTGTTTATCACTATAACTTACTAATGGATTTGACCACAGAATATGCATGCAAGAAGCAAACTGAAAAAGTAATGGTAAAATTACTGGCTTGATAATTCAATGGCCTGCTGTACCATAACCATGAGAACCACACACTTGCATGCATGCATGCACACATGCACACAGAGTGAGTTTCATAAAGAAGGAATTTTGCTCAGTGAGTTTTTCTTAGATGAATTTTCTGTTCTGGAAATTAAATTTTGCTTCATATTTGTTTGTCATTCTGAGTTTTCTTTGAAAGCTTTCCGAATTTCCTCCAGCTGAAGTGCTGCAGTTCCTACAGGTCTGCTCCTTCTCCCTTGTAGTTCCAAGTAAAGGGACCATTCTCCTCAGCATGCCCAACTCCAACTAACCTGTTTAATCTGTAGTGCAATAGGTTTGGGGCTGCAAATGTTAATTGTAGCATCTCAGGTGAGGAGCCATAGTTTCAAACCACATATTAACCCCACTGCTTTGCAATAGTAAAAGTGATTTTTTTTCCCTAAATTTTGGTGAAACCAACTTTTTCTAATAGGAAATTATAGAAATCCCACTTAAAAAAAAATCCTTATTTTTAATTCATTTTATAGTTAGAATTATAGTTATGTCAGTAGCTCATGTCATTAATAAGAGATAACAGAGGTAATGCAACTATTCCTCACAGACGAATTTTCATTTCTTAATTCTATTGTTTGGTGATTTCCATACATTAAAAGCTAAGGTTGTCTGAGTGTGATGCTGTAGTTTCTGTATTCACTGACAAAATAAAACTTTTAATCCCAGTTTATGCCTATGTACTTTCAGTTTAATATACTTGTCTAAGAGCCATAGAAGAGATGAAGTTTAAAAGTAAATAGAGAAGACTCTCAGGATAAATTTATCACACTGTGATTCAGATTTACCCCATTTATTTCTGCTAAGTATTAAACACTGATGTTTTGCTATTTTTATCTTTGGCTGCAGGAGAAGTTTCTCCCTGAAGTCACTCATGCTTTCTGTGTTGGTTACTTGTGCTGTCGCCATGCTGATGTTAGCTAAAACAGCTAACACCCATGGGCTTGTCAGGCTATTTCCATTAGGAGAAGAAATTCATGCGGCAATTCAGCATATTAACAAGGAATGCATGCAAACCCTGTTTTGAGGAGTATAAGGAAAATAAATGGCAACAGTCTGTTTCCTTGTAAATGGTTTGTAAGACTGCCTTTCAATAGATCCTGAACTTTCGACTGTCACAAATGCTTTTTTACCTCTTTTAAACAGCCATTTTGCCAAAAAATAGTATCCTGGTTCCAAAACTAAGATTTGATTCCAAGTTTGAGCTCAAGTTTGAGTCCGAATCCTAGCCCCCTCCTGCAGCATGGCTTTTGTTTTGGACAGTTCTTGGCAATCTTGTCTCGAACAGTGACTGCCATTATTTCAAGCTACTCATGTAGAAAATGAGCTTAATTCCTTGGACATGAAGGAAGTCAGATTAGCTTCTGGCTCTTCTACTATCTGTAGATCAGGTACAGCTATTAGCATCTGCAAAAGAGTGGAAAAAGGAGGGCCAGGAATCAGGGCAGTGAAGGAAAAGACAAAGAGAAGATAAAGCAGCTTGAGGGAATGGAGCAATGACAGCAGTTCTTATGTCCATGCTATATAAACCAAAATAATGTATAGAGAGCAGAGCTGTGAGGCATAAAAGTATAGAAAAGAAGTAATGCTTATCTGTATGACTTTATATTAGTTTAAAATACTTTTTTTTTTTTTTCTCTTGGTACTTGGGCAGGTAAAGTCCTACCCAGAAATGAAAAAGCAACAAAAGCGGTTGATTTTACACAACACACTGCACAGCACCACCAGTCCCTGCTTATGTTCCTTCCTACCATGACAGTTTAATTTAAAGGAGAGAATCTAATTTCCTCTGCTGATTATATATCCAGTTAATTCCAACCTCTCATGTAACAGTTAAAATTGCTGAAAATTAATGGAGGAGGCACAGCTCTGCTGTTATAGCTTAGACCCATTCCCATTGAACCACTGGGTAATTAAAGTTGGAAAGGACTTCTAGTGATCACCTGGTCCAGACCTCAGCTCAAAGCAGGGCCAACTTAGACTGTGTTGCTGGGACTTTGTCAAGTTTAGTTATCTCCAGGATCAGAAACCCCACACCTCTGGGCCCCTGTTTCAGTGTTTGACCACGTCATGCTAAAAATATTTTCCTAATAATCCTAATCAGGTTTTCTTTATATTATACTAGAGTGTGGTTTTGTCCCCTGCCTTACTCCTGTGCACCTCCAAGAAGAGCCCGACTGTCATCTCTGCACCCTCCCATTAGGTCTCTGAAACCAGCGGTAAGTGCCCCATGGCCATCTCCAGGCTTAAGCCTCTGCTCATGCCCCATGGGCTCCAGCCCTGACCACCCTGATGGGTCTCTACCAGTATGTTGAAGTCTTTCTTGCAGTCAGAAGCCCATGGCTGGACAAAAGACTCTACTGTAGGCAGTACTAATGTGAATGATTCCATGGATGGACTTCTGCTGGTATATAAATTTCGTTGCTTAGAGACAGGATGTGAACACTCTGTAATCTCTACAGAGGACATAACATGCATCAGGCTGTGTACTTGTTCCCCCAGGAAAGAAGCTCAAGATTTAAGGGTTAGATGCATCTGAGGATCATTCCTGCAGGCACATAATCTGCTGGTAGTTAATCTGTACAGTGCTCCCTCATATCACAGGGAACCAGAAAAGAGGTCATTGTAGATGCAGTCTCTGCTAATCAGTGGTGTGCAGATATCCTCTCAACTTATAAAACAAATACCAACAAAATTCTTAGCTTTAGACCAAACTTCAGAAAAAATAAATGTCCTTTCTTTTGGGGCATCATCAATAGCAGAGAAACCTAAGTAAATATCTTCCTCTTCATTCAGCAACCCAGGAACACAGACAGTGTTGTCTGGGAAAATCAACAAAATGTGTCTCCCATGCTCATTATTCTTATATTCATACCTATGCTTAAAGATTATCGTAATCTGAGTGAGCGGGATATGAAAGCAATATTTCAGTGCATTAACTGGTGTTAAATTTTGTAAGCTTATCCAAAATGGCCCTATTCAGTGGGATCTTCTCCAACAGTAAAAGTCAGATTTATTAAAGAGGTGCTATTTATTTGCCAAATGTATGTCTGCTTTTTGAACCTCTAGTTGAACTGCAGATGCAAATAAATGCCGGGTATTTGATTGCTGCTGCAAATTCTGAATACCTGTGACTAAATTTTCCTCATGGGCATGCATTTCGTAAACGTCGGTGTGGATGCTTTCTGAAATTGCACTGCTAAATCTCATTAAAGTAGGCACCAGTTAGTCTGTTAAAGACTTAGTAGGTATTTCCCTAAATCATTTCTCACACTTAAGGAGGCTGTTTTTTATTCACGCTGTTCTCTTCCCTATGAGAGTGGTGAGGCACTGGCACAGGTTGCCCTGAGAAACTGTGACTGCTCCATCCTTGGCAGTGTTCAAGGTTGGACAGGGCTTTGAGCAACCTGGTCTAGTGGAGGGTGTGCTTGCCCATGGCAGGGGGGTTGGAACTGGACGATCTTAAGGTCCTTTCTAACCCAAACCATTCTATGATTCTATGATTATTTAGAGGTAGATAAGAGAGAGCATCTGTTACTAATAGTGTTTCAATAACCATTTAAATGTAGAAAAAGAATTTCTAGCTAGTTTACAAGAAAGAAAAAATGCTGTACATATCATCCAGTTTTACATGTAACAGGCATTATTTACAAGGGAGCTTTTATTGCTAGCTACCACGTCTACTCGGTTCCTTCTCTAAAGCTGTGTGACCCTGTGTAATGGTTGTGTTTACAGTGGTAAGTGGTATGTGGCCTACGAGATCTGATATGCATGGGGGTTTCCAATAGTGTCAGGTGCTTACCATTCTTGTACTTGCTCCTGCTGTCATCTGGACTGGTAGTTATGGAGACCCTTGAGGCAAATTAGAAAATAACAGCTTATCACTTACATTAATGATGCAGTCAAACTGAATGATTTAGTTGTTCTGGGCATGGAGAACTCACCCATTCAATTCTCTCTGCAACAGTGATAGAAAAATATATTTTAGTCATTAACTTAAAGGCAAAGACGTTTTCAGGTGGTCTTCTCAAAAACAGTCTCAGGAGCTCAAGACTGTGTCAAAAGCACCGTATGATCAAGCCGGTACCATTGCTTTTTAGTTCCAGTACTCATGCAGCTTTGGCACTTGCATATCTTCAATTTTTTAGATGTTGTTGAAGATAGGATTTCAGAGAATGAAAATTTTACAAAACAAAAATACCATCCTCTGAATAGAAGTATGGCCTTGTGTTCTGGTGACCTATGTTGGCTAAGCTCTGACCTTTGGGTACCCTTTGGGTGTAATTTGTACCTCTAGGAATGTACCCTATATTGGGCTCTGCAGAGGGGTAGCTCAGGAGCTGAACTTGGAGTGACTAGGGTGAGAGGCAGGGTTTGCTGACCTTTCATGGAGCTATCACCTGCAGTTTGGTTTAATGTTTCTGTATTTAGTCTTTACATTCTAAAGCACTTCTAAGGCTGATAATTTAATTGCCAAATGTGAGCAAATCAGCTCTTGGGTTGAAAAATGGCATCTTGGAGTAACGAATACTGTTGATGATTGCTACATGCAAACCTGAAATACCTTAAGCAGCATAAAAATCATTCTGGTGTGGGGAAATAGTTTTGATGAGTGTGTGACCAGTGGACTGGCTGCTGCCCTCACTTGCTATGCTAGACGAAAGGGTGTGAAGTCCTTATTTTGCAGAACTAGAAGCTTGTGTGGTTATGGAAAGTAAACAGCAGAAAACCAAATTGCTTTTTGTCACCAGAGACTATCCGCAGCTTTCGTGCTAGCAGCTCCGCCGGGCTTAGGCCCAGGTCCCGTGCCAGCGGCCCCA
>JAVHNF010028093.1:4187-37844 GCA_034783455.1 Micropsitta finschii | reverse complement strand
ACTCGTTGTTGTAATAATGCTGAGGATGGGTGGGAGGTAGTTTGACGCCCTTTGGACTCACTTTAAAATATCTCTTTGTCCTCTCTTGTTGCTGGGAAGTCAAAAGAATATGCTTTGTTTGAAATTTTCCAGGAAAAAAAAAAAAAAAAGAAACGAAAAGTTTCAGAATACCAAAGCTTCAAATAGAAGTTGGTGGCTCCAGTCTAGGCACAGACAATTGAGTTTGAGGGAATTTATAGCAAGCCTGTCCTTAATGTGTCCCAGGAATGACTTGATTTGCTTGTTCCATTCCCTAGCAGAAGAAACTGTGGGGATACAAATTTAATACAGTCTAGGAGCTTGTGTTACAGTTTACTGTGTCCTTGGACAGCTGTAAATCCTCCTCTGATGTATTTGCTTAATATTTAGGCTTAACATGTTTTAACCACAAATCAGACTACAATAATGAACCTGGAATCCGTCCAATCCTTATCCCAGAGTCCCTACAAACAGCTCCAGTCCCAGAGGTGAAATGATGGTGATCTACCTGTGAATATCGCGAATCCCCCCTCATTTTGTTATATGTGCTGAGAATAACAAGGCACAATAAATCAGGATCCTGATCCTCAGCTTAGACAGAGATTTACATTCTCCTGTGCTGATTTACACCAGTGGAGGAGCTGATTCCACCATGAACAAATATAGTGTTTTAATCTACCAATCGATCCACAGCTCAGCTAATGAAACTTTGCAGCCCTTAAAATGTCCTGGCTACAACTTGAATGTCTCCTGCATCTGGATTTTCTCTCATCAGCACTTTAGGGCTGGTACTGCATTAAAAACTGCACACACGACTACAGTTAAGCTTTTCAATAATGAAGTCACTTTATTTATTGAGAAATTTCATCACAGGATACATGATTCTTGGCAGGGCAACCCCTGAGCAGGAAGCCTGCAGTTACAAAGGTATGCATAAACGTGTATAAGGGCATATTGTTTGCCTTCTTTTTATTACAGGAAGGATATGGTTTGGTTGTGTTTTTGATGAGTTTTATTTCATTGTACACTGGGATTTTCCTATACTTATAAGTTAAAACTTAACAAATATTTTTACCCCTTCTGTTACGTAGATATGGGGAAAGGATTACTCTCTGTTTTGCCCTGGTGCTTTGCAGACCCTATGCACAGGTCTTCATCCCTTGGGCACACCTTCCTGGCCAGCAGAGTTGGCATAGGCATTGCATAGGCATGAAGACTTCAGATAATTGCTGGGGTTAGTATACACTGGTCTAAGAGTGTATAAGAAGGATTCTGGTGAATCAATATAATTTCTTTTTAAATTTTAGTCTATAATCTTAGGGTTGTATTTAAAAAGAAACCACCAACCTTACAAATAAATCAACTGACAAAATGAACTAGCTGAAGACATTGATGATTTCTGCTTCCTATGGCTATTTGATTGCCCAATTACAGTCATTTTGAACTGATTGCATGCTCTTTTAATTTATTTCACAGCATTTGGCTGAAAGGAAGGACCTAATTAAGGGTATTTTTTACAGACGAGAGTAAGTCTTCCTGAAAACAAATGTTCAGTCCTTTTTAATTGAGGACCTCCCTGCTTAGAAGACAGGGATGGACTTAAAGCAAAACCCTGTTTTATCTGTCAGATAAACTGAAGAGTTTGAGTAAAAGAAAGTCTGGAAGCCTTTCTGGTTGGGCTGAGCACTTATCCAAGCCCTGGCTAAGCAGCCCAACTGTTGTTATCTCTGGTTGACTCCCAGGCTCCTGGGTTAGGAACTGTGATGGGGTCTTCCTCTGGAGAGTACCAATCTCCCCATGCCAGCTCTCTGCCTCTATTCCAAGCTGTGATGAAGTCAAAAGATGTAGAAATGTGATTAAAAAGAAGAAAGCTGTCTGGTTTTGAACCTCACAAAACATTTATTTCAGCTGTGCTTTGAATTGGGGGTCAAGGCTACGTTGGTTGTCTTAGACGAGGCAGCTCTTTCCTTATTCCTCATAGGGCTGTTTCTCTGGGCCACTGTTAAAAGCCAGACTTCTCTTTCTGAAGTGTCATTTGCAAGTATAACTACTGACTTCCTCAGTGGCCTTCTTAATTGCTTTCTACTGAATCATCTTTGTGAATCCACCGTTACATGAGACAAAAATGGACCCAAAATATTTGTCGTCAATTTTCTTTTAGGACATGAAGCTTCAGATAGTTTTACCATTGTCTCCTCTGTGTTATAAATCTTGTTATTTTGGGCCATTGAGGCAAAACTCTTGTACTGCAACAGAGAAACAAAACTGTTCTTATAAGTGTTGTGTGTTCTGAGAAGAATACTGCTATCAATCCAAAATACAATTAGAATTACTTTAGCAGGTTATGTCAGTATCAATAGAGGAAAAGAAAAATAAAGACGCCTGCTGTGTTTTGCTAACTGTCCGGTTCTGGGCATTTAGTCTGGCTGGATTGATGGGGAAGGCTACAGTTTGTTATCAGTGCTTTCACTGGTGTTTGTGATGGTGCATCTTACTGCTAGACTGGAACATAAGATGATTCAAAGGCAATCACAGGATATGAAATATACACAAAATAACAGCCACAAACAAGTCAGCCAATACCAAAAGCTACAATTCAGAAAGTTGACTCAACCTAGATTTTCAAGGTGTTCAGGTGCTTCTTTTGACTGCACAGTTACCACAGCTCTTCAGATGAATCCTTGCAGAGTCTCTCAGAGGCTGAAGGAAAGCTGTGATTAGATCTGTAGTTATTACTGCGGAATATGTGGCAGATGTCTGTAACTTATGTTTGGTTTAAGATCCATATTACTGTGATTCCTGGGGCTCCGATTCTGCTGAGGGCTGAGCTGGGCCAGGTTTTGTAAAACATGAACAAAACCAGTGCCGCTGTCTCCTCAAGTTTACAACCAAATAGGCAGTAGTTATTGAACTCCGCAAATACCAATACAGCATTAATTTCACTTACAAATGGTCCAGCTGTTAATGTCACACAAATGCTGGCTCAGTCTTTTCTTTTAAGATGAGTTCTGCCTGAAATGGTTTTGCTAAAAAGAGCACAAAAGTCTTTTTGCTCCAATAAATTAACCATAATGGGGGCTGGTTCTGAATAGCCCTGCACAACGAATAGCTTCACTGGTAAGAATAGCTTCATTAAGGAAACTACTTTTCCTCCAAGAAATGTTTGGAGAATTGGGCCCAGTGATAGCAATAAAAATTGTTTCTGTAAAATTATTTTAAAAGCATTTATATTGTTTAAGAAAGAGGCTCTGGAGATACTGACCTTTGAGCTTCGGTTTTAGAAGTTCTGTGACTAATCCCGCTTTTACAGATGGCTTTTTTTTTATGTTCCTCACAAACTTCAAGGGAATGCTTGAGCAAGACAGGATTTGAGCCTAAGCTTCCCAAAGTTTCAGCTTTGGCCTGGTACCAGTAATTATGTAAAGCAAATTGATTTCATAAGCTTAAGCTGTTATGTTAGTGAAAACTTTGTGCCAGGAACTTCCATTTTGTTGAGTCTCACCAACAGTGATGAAGTTCCTCTTGCTCAAAAAGGCTGAAATGCTGGAAATTAATTAAAAACCTCAGAAGAATCCATAACAGCAACACAATCCTGAAATTTTATTGTCCTGACAGGGACATTCTGAAGTGCAAAAGACCAGGTTCTGCTTTGGAACCCATCTGGACCATGATTAGGGGAACTCTTCTGTAGTGCCATATTTACAAGCCTAAAGCATGTGTTGTTAATTCACTGTGTCTTAAGTCACAGCCTCACATCTATAAAGTTTAAGCTCAGCAGGAAAACATGAAAAAGCACTCTTATATTAATCAGCAGTGCCAGAAATAAACCTGGATATCAGAAATTTAAACCTCATACAGCTCAGATGAATGCTGCAGCCTACAGTATACTGCAGGGCTGTATATTTCCACTCTGTGAAGGATGGATGTTAAAAAAAAAGAGGAAAAGAGGAAAGAAATGCATTTACTTAAAACACTTATCCTTGTAATAGCGCTACATAAAATGTACATAAAAAGGCATTTTTCGCCCACAATTTGGGCAAACAGAATTCTTAGTTAGATATTATCACCTGGAGAGAACCCAATAATAAGTAATTTAGTCTGGAGAGGGGGTTTGTGCATTTCTGATTAATATTTACAAAAGGCTTTGTGTATTTTTGCTCTAACGCTAATGAGGCAGCAGATCAAGTTTAACAAAAAGGACACTGTAGATTGAAATATGGTATTGTGCCCATCAAAGTCTGCCTCCTCTCTGCTTGGCTTATGATGAATACTGTTCTTTAATAGCGGGCTGGTGTTCGTGAAAAACTTATTACAGAGACTAAGAGAGAAGCCAAGAATGAAGGAATGCCTGACTGGCAGCAATCAATCACTCCCTTTTAAAGATGAACTGATCCTTCTTTTTTTAAAGTAACACTTCATAAAAAGGTCTCAAACATAAATATGCAAAGCATTAGAGCAATTACATTCTGCGTGATCCCTGCAGTATTTCTGGTACATGGCTTGACTTTAGTGTGGTGTATATAATGAATGCAGTAAAATGGCAAATCTCTCTAAAAGAAGACTGATATTTAGAGGAAAGTTCTTGCTGAAGAGCGTTAATTATCTGGAGCAGTAAAGTGAGATTATTTAGATTACTTTTAACAACATGTCTCCATATAGGCATTATTGAAGCCTTTTTTTTTAATTCTTCTATAAATGAATTTGATAGATCTAAAAAAAAGGCAAATGCATATAATCTGTATACAGAGACCAAAAGTGGACATGGGACTGATATATATGTAATGACCATCACATCCAAATGTGTTCATCTTTGTGTGCCCGATTTGGATATGCACTTTCTGCAACTGTGCCTGCAGTCACAATCATTTTAGATGCAAATCAACATGCAGATATACACATCTTTAAAAGAAGCTGAGTTCTCTATATATACTGCAGAAATATTGACCTGCCTTTAACACATATTTCTTTGGTTGCGAGTCCCCACCTAACAAGTTGCAGACCTTTATCCAGGATTTAACAACCAAATCCCCAGAACACAACGTACCACTTTTAATGCAATATGGGAGGCTTGGAAACAGAAATTGATGTAGAAGAAAATATTTTTTTTTCCAATCACCACAAAAACTTTGCTCTACACAGCAAAGGCACAGAGTTAATTTAAGAGGTGCAGCCCAGATATTGCATCCAGGTACTAGGAATTTTTAATGACTTGTTATTTTTTACCCTGTTTAGAGAATACACTTTCTGTTCCTAAGGGTCTGTTACTCTTTTAAAAAACAATGCTAAGAATGGCTGGACAGTTGCTGTCAGATGTAATGGATGGTAAGCTATAAAATGTTAATGAACTAGTAACTATACAATCTAATATTAGATGCAAACAGTGTTGTTTAATATGGCACAGTTGAAGAGTACGAGCATGGAAACAGCAAAATGTCACTAGTGAAACACTTGGTGGGTATTTGAGACCTCCAGTGGGTTTAGACTCTGTGTAAACACTGTCAGGAGAGGAGAATCAGCTCGGGTTTGTGGAGTTCAGTGAAAGTCAGAAATATTTTCTTCCTTTCAGAATAGGAAAATGACATTTGGTGAAAACGGAGGTTCTTTCCCCTAGCAGAGACAGTGTGGGTTACTCATAAAAGCATAATGGCTTTCATTCAGAGGTGCCATATGGCTGCTTATAAGATTTCTGCACAGCACTTGCTGTAGCAGTAACTAAACAAATGGCACTATAGTACAATATAATACCTGTCAAGAGCAGTGATAAAGAATGTTTTATTTCTCTGCTTTCTGTCCTCTTTTCTCCCTTCTTCCTTGGAAGCAGCTGCCTCTGTGAGGCAGCACCCACTAGATGGTACTGCCAGGCTTCTCCGAGCTGTCGCTTCTCTTCAGGCTCCCTGGCCTGCCAGGCGCTGCCGAGTGCCCCGGGGCACCGGTCCCCATCACCTTCCCAAAGGAGGGATTGCGATGGGCAGAGACAGCTGGAAAGATGTGGCAGACATGTTCTTCCACAGCACTGGCACCTGGTCCAGTAACTGAGGAGTCTGGGGTTCAAAGGGCTCAATATTTACTCTCTCCTAAGCCTTAAAATAAAGCCCAGATCTCCAAGTGGTGCTCAACACCATGCTGATGCTTATGGAGAGGCATCCAGCACAGCCCTGAGCCCTGAGCATAGGAGGAGGGCTGTCAGTGCACCCTGGCTGAGCTGCTGAGAGCCCTGTTACTGTACGGGGAACAGAGGGGACTCTGCACCTCCAAAAAGCAGGCACAGACATCTCGGTGCCTCTCATCTCCTCTCTGGAAAGTATTTATTATCTTTTTGAGGTTAAATTAATAAATGTGTGTGTCAGATGCTTAGTTCCTTCAGTAAGATGCAGCAGTAAAATGCCAGCAAACAAGTAGGTTTAGCTTGTATTAACCGCTGTCTCCTCAAGCTCTCTGAGCTGGTTAGGAACAGGCCTTGTTTGAATCTTTTAATTTGGTAAAAGATGGCCCCACCTGCTTCACATGAGCGGAGGGATGGAAAATGCAGCAATCTTTGATCACCAGATAGCCTTCATATGTTGTTTACAAAATAACACATCATCTCTCTGCCTGTGTTTTCCCTGTAGGATCCATGCAGGCTTATACTAGCTTGGAAATATATTGGCTCCCTGATCAGCACCCTAACACATACACTCTATCATCTTCCCCTTTGGAATCACACTCCAGGGAAATTCAGCTTAAACCTTTCCTGATTAAAAGTCAGCAATGACCATATATGTAGTAAATGTGGGGGTTTGTATGTGCTTGTCTCTTTCCTTAGAGTACTTCCTTCAGGCAGTCTAAATTCAAGATTCTGCATGATGTATTCCTCAGTCCTTCTGTCCATCTGTCCGGATAGGCAGCTTGTTTGATGAGTTAACCATTCTGAGCGTTTTAATATTTATGTGACTTGTGTGCAGCTCAGCAGTTGCTTTATGTGGGATTGCATATTTGATAAGATCACAGATTCACTCTGTGCCAAAGCTGAAGTCCTACCGAGGTCTGACTGTACTTCAGATGTCAAAAAAATATGAATAGGTGGTCTTAATGTTCTCCTCTGGTGTTATATCTGTCTATAGAGAATATAGCTTACAACAGATTAGAAGCAATAGAAGACTTGACATATACTGAGAGAGCAGTAAGAATGATGCTTGTTGACATTATCGGCTGAACCTGTAGGGGAATTTTCTTTCTTTTCATTCTTTCTTCCACTCTTTCTTTCTGTAAAATTTGCTTATTTGTTCTCATATGCCTTGTTCTTTCTACATCAAATTCTGGTTTCTCTATCTAAAATAGCTTTGTCAGTCTAGGCATTTTCCACACACCTATCTATACACGTCCTTGTGTGGTACTCACTGCTGCTCTACCCAAAGGGCTCACAGGGTTGCCTATCTCGGGTGTTTAAAGAATATTTATTTTCAAAGAGCTTGTGTAATTCTAATTCATGCTTATACTGCCTAGTGAGGAATTCACTGAACTAAACTGCCTGTATTTCTGTGCACCAGTATACCGTGGTCCCTCTGCACTTCAGACTTCATGTGTAAAAAGGTTTGCAGCAAATGCAATTATGTACTGAATAGATTTGTGTTTATGTCCACTTCACACTGCTTTGGGGATGCACCCTTATGTGCCAGTAGTCTGTGATCCTATACAAATGCCTTTTGCACGAAATGATGAATTCACCTCTTAAGCAAAAGAAAAAAATCCTGATTTTCAGTCTTTTATAGCAGTGTTGCAAATAAAGCAATCCTCGTGAAAGATGGATTACTGCTGAATGAGTCATGGAAATTCCTACCAAAGGTTTGTGAAATCTGACTATGCAGTGGACTGGGGGAGAAGGAGAGGATATTTCTGCTGACATGTAATGTCTTGATCCTATCTCATTTTTGTTAAGAACAATTTCTGTGGTTAGATGCCCAAAACAGCTTGCAGACATGTAGATTTCGTAACTTCCATTGGGAAATGGCATCCTAGTATCAGGATCTGGCTCTCCATAGCACACACTGACCTTAGTATTGAGAATGTCACCTGGGTCCTGTTAACACGAGTTTATAAATGTTGCTTTCAGAACCTGACTCCGGAGATGGTATTATAAATGTGCAGCGGATGGAGTATTACTGCCTTGTTAGCTTTAGATTTAAAAAATACAGCATGAGACATACTAAAACCTGGGATGAAACCTGCTCCTTGCTGCTGGTGCATTCAGTACTATTTACATCAGTAGGCGTCAACAGCCCATATTGGGCTGTGCTATACTGTCCCCAGTTCATGATATGTTAAATACAAAGTAGATTCATTATTTGGGCTTGCAGGCACAGACGAGCCCTGTGGGTTCTTCTCTGTCTGTGGTACAGTCTGGTTCTTAGCTCTGCCCCTCAGGGTCTCTGTAAGAACTGACTCTAAGCTGGTTGTGAAAGAGACTTCAGGCTGCGCCGCGTTGTCATTGGACTTGCACTGAACTGTACCTAGTGCTGTGTGTCTTGGCTGGAGTTCAACACCGTATGTTGTTGGAATTCATGGGCAACATACCAAGATGATGTGAGGACCCAGAAGACAAATTTGCTAATATGCAGTCACAGGACATAGGCACTGCTTTGTATTAGTACAGTATGAATCCGTATTCAATGCTCCCCCAACTGTTAGTATACAAGAGCAACCAAAAGGCTGATTTTCCAGTGTGGATGTTTTAACAAGATTTGAAAAGGAAGGACTATAACATAGCGCTACAGAGTTTCTGGTTTTCTGAACCTGATATATCAGTAGGTCACTGGAGAAGAAACTTTGGGACAGTTTCAAAGATGGTACTCTGAAGTAGATGATAGGTGTGCAGTATTGTGCCATTTCAGCTCATGCACAATATGGAACAGGCTGGAAGATAGGAGATACATGTATGAGGGCATATGTGATGTGCCATCATCTTGGAGGATTGTTCTTTTATCTGAGGCGGGAACTGTAATGCTGTGGAAGTGCTGAAGGAAATCTAAATTGTGAAGAGTTATTGGCATTCTGTAAAGTAGGAGTATGCCTAACATGCCATAACAAGAAAAGGTAACACAGAACTGTAATTAACACAATGTTATTTTTAATTCATAAAAATACTGTTTATAGAACTGCAGTGAAAGAATCTGACTCTTAATGAAGATTGATTGCAAGTCAGACTTTGCCTTTCGTTCTGCAGATTTTTGTTCACTACAAAAAGAAAGTGAGCTGGGAGTGAAATGGTTGTAGCACAGTCACTTGAGTATCCTCTTCTCTTTCATCACAGCCAGGGGGACTTTGGCTTCACCCAGCTCAGGTGCTACAGCACAAAAGGACCATGAGGTTTTCTCGCTTTTCTCCCTAATAAGACCTGCTCCTCTCCATTCCTCAGCCCTGTTCACTGCTGTGCAGTAGGTAATAGCCCTTCCATCAGATTGCTGCCCCAAATCAGCTTGATAGAGCTCCAGTTATAAGGTCTTCTGCACAGAGTAGCACAGATCAGTAGAGCTCAGCAGGGTTAGTCTGTCCTAACAGAGCACGTTATTTTGGCACAGGACATTTACAAAGCCCTATACAGCCTCTAGGGACAAGTGGAGAGGCTCCCAAATTTCTGCCAGGTCACACCATCTGCATCCATATATTCAAGTCCATACAAGGTCACAGACTTTGTAGGGCTTTGTGTGTTGCATTTTTTTTGCTACAGGTTACACAGAGGTATTGTGGAGAGCTGAGAGCAGGGGCTGGTGTGGGAAAAGTGAGCCAGCAGAGCATTTTATAGACAGCAAATGACATGGGCTCCTCATAGGCCCCCTTTTTCCCTTCCAAACAGGTGTGTGTGGGATGGGCAGCCCTGTCTTGCAGCCTTACAGCCTTCCTCTCATGGGAGGAAGGCAGGACCTTCACTGACCACCATGGTGGTAAGAGGTAGTCACTCCTCATCTGCTCCGGATCCACTGTGCTTCCCAGTCTGTTTTGACTACAGGTTAATGAGGAATCATATGATCACTTCAGCAGAGTTTGTAGAGGAGTGCCCTTGCAGGAGCAACTTAGGGAAGAAACTTACTGAAGCAGGAAGAAGTCTTTCTCAGTTAAGCAGTAAGAGAAAAAAACCCACATTTTGCCATAAAAGGTATGCAGCACAAAAGTTAAGCCACCCTTCATGTGTCAGACAAAGAAACTGAATATATTCATGTCAATTCTTGTTTGAAGTATTTCCAACAAATTCCCTTACACTCTTGTACTGCCATAAATAAATGCATAATACCATCTATTATTTGACACACCGTGCAAGAGTCCCTTCCCAGGTCTTGTGAAGCCATGTTCTAATCACACCACAACAGTTTTCATTTCACTTTACTGCTAATTAAAACTGCAATATTGTATAGCAGTAAATTTTACTGATGATCAAAACTGTTTGTATATCTTGTCACATAACCTATGCATTCCCAGGAAACGAGAGTGCTTGATTCTGCCTTCAGATGAGACTGAATTTGAAGGAAACTTGAATATCAAATGACACAAGTTAAAAAATGTGAGACAATATTCAGAAGGAAAGAGCTTTTCAGATCAGCAGTTGAAAGTAGAGCTGGATGAAACTATTGTATCAAACATTTCTTCAAATACAGGCAAAGTTTTGACTGAAGCTTGTCTGTACAAAGAGTAAATTGGAGCGGAATTAAGACTTCGTGTGGAAAGTGAATCTGGGTTGAAGTGAGACCCAGAATCTGCTTTGCACTTTGAAACGGAACCGATCTGAGCAGTTTGGTCCCACCCCTGCCAGGGCCACCTCGCAGCACTGACCTCCTCTGAACCTTCAGGGTGTTTGAAGAGCAGGGCTCTGATCTCAGCACTATGTACCCGCACACCTCTACTGAAAACCACGTCAAGGGAAATACAGGAGGGGTGCAAAGCCCAAGTGAATGGAAACAATCAAACAACTGAGTTGTTGGGTTTTTTTTCCCATAAAGCCTCATAAACTGAAACTGCTGAAGTCTGCACGGGAGTAATTAAAATGCTATATACCATGTGTTTCAGAGACTATCTGTATTTTCCACTCTGCTGCTAGTATCTGGTAAAATCAATCCCTAAATGCTGACTGCCATTCAATTTTGAAGCAGAGAAGCTTTGAATTCATATCCTGATTTGATTTGGGGATTGCCTGGGGAGTTAAAAATCTGAGCTTTTTTCTGATGTGCAGGTCTGCTGTTCCTTGCCAGGTTATCATTGCTCCCTTTAATTTCTTCAGGGTTTATCCAGTTTGCATATAGTTGAAAGGTGAATTCATCCCACTTTCAGTAACTCTTCCAGTTTTTCTCTCCAGAAGTTGTGTGCTCTCATGCTGCATTTTTTTTCACTGTGTATATTTAAAAAAAAAGAAAAAACAGTGCAATGTTGGCAGGGCTCTAAGCTACCCTCTTAAAAGCAAGGAAGAAATTTTGAATTAAGAGTAACTCAGTATGGTGTGACACTGTCCTCAGTTCACCCCATTATTCCTGTGTGTTGTGGCACATATGGCATTAGTACAGTGTGTGAGATTCCCTGCAAAGCTAAGGAGAGGTAGGTTGATTTAAGGACATGGTTTCCAGCCAGATTTTCAGCTTTAACTTTAAATTCCTTTGTGTTTGGGGAAGAGAATTTTGAAGTAGATCTCAAATGCTCTTTCAAAGAGGTTTTTGTTGTTTGTGGTTTGTTTTTTCTTTTCTAAAAGCTTCAAGTGACCTTGTCTACTGGACTTTTAGCTGCAATTATTTCCAAAAAGAGGCATCTAATGTGTGAGATGTGGTGCCCTTTAGGAAACTCAAGGTATTTGTTTGTCTTGATGACAATGGCAGTCTTCCTTTAAATGCTGTCCCTGACATGAACAGAAGTGCCTGTGAGTAGAGCACTATCAACAGGACAAAATATCTGGTTTGAATCCCGTGGTAATACTCACATGTTGAATACAATTTTGACCAAAAGGACCGTCAATTACTCTGATCTTCAGGAGCTTTCTGTTGGATTGCCAATAATGTGCTTTTTTAAAGCTAATATTGCAGCATTTTGCTCAAAGACATTTAAACGCAGAAATAAGAGGTTCTGACATTTGGAATGTGGCTAGAAAGGTTGCCCTTGTCTGAGAGAAAAATATCAAATTATATATACCTTCATTTGAAATATTTAAGATATGCAACAAACTGCTCAGAAGTAAGTGAAACTGTCCATAGTAATCATCTGGTGAATACTTTCAGCAGATTATTTATTTATAAATATGAGAATACTTAAGAAAATGAAGTATTTTAAGACAGAATAAACAAAACCATTTTAGCCTAATAAATTCCAACTGATCCTCCCAGCTCTAACCCAAAGGGACTGTATATTCTTGTAAGAGTCTTCCATTTCAAATCAATCTTTAAGCAGGTAAGAGTTTTATGCCATGAAATACCACCTAATGATGTGTTTAGGATACAAAAGCTAATGGAAGAGTAGCAATAGAGGCTTTAATTTGTCAACAGCTTCCCCCAGGAGAGTTTCATAGGGGCTGCAAATACCCTAGTCATTTAAATGCCTTATTTACAACTGCATTAGGCACTTGTATACATGTTCTCATAAAAACACTGCTGCCTATTGCAGTCTCAGTTGTTCACCGGGATTGCCATTTTAAGGAATCTTGATGCCTAGTTCTGTGGTGCTTTTGTTAATCCCAGTAATTACCCATCAGCTTTTTAGGCTTCTTAGGTATTCCATAGTTTTCTGGTATCTTTTGGTAGAAGTTTACAGTTACGTGGAAAGGAAATGGAATATTAAAAGAGAATGCATCACTTCCTGCCTTATTTGGCATAGGCTCAGACCCACAAAGGACCCAGGAAGTTGTAATTCGATGCTAGATAGATAAGAATAACAGATATGAAAAAGTGAAAGCTCCCCTGGACTCCAAGCAGAGTTATGCAGAGCAATAAAAGATGCAGGTGATGGATTTTTAGGGCCTGACAATAACATTGTCCATTATTGCTGAAAAGTCATATGTAGGGTGGAAAAGGCAACTGTTAACAGAGCACAGCAACATTACATGAGAACCAATGCCAAAATGAATAAAATGGTGTGTCAAACTGAAATTTTTAGGGGAATGCAGGGAATAACCCACATTATAATTTGGCTGTGAGCTATGAGGCTAACACCTCTTCTCATATGCAATATGAATTGAGCCTTTTAACAACTGCAGATGGTCAGGACCTGTATTTCACTTGTCCGAGCCTGTATTTCTAGTATATATTGCAATTAATCTTTTTCCTTCTTTTTTTTTTTTTTTTTTCTCTGTAGCTCTTTCACATAAGAGGCACCTAGAGTGCAACTTGGCTGCCTGGTCATGTTTGCATGTGTGTCTGTGTCCAACAGCAATGCTCATGACTCAGTGACAGCAGCATGTTTCAAACACCACATAAAGCTAAAAAACATCCAAATTAATGTAGATACCAGTAGAAGTGCTGCATGCCCCTCTTTACCAGGGTGCATGATCTGCATTGGCCCTGTTCTCCACATCGGTTCCGTCTTCTCCTCTAGTGGGGCAGCAGCCAGAGGCATAGGCAGGGGCTGAGACTCATTTTGTTTGCAGTTTGAGGGGATCACTGGGATTTGGGGGTCCTCTGAAGTGAGCAGATATACAACATGGGGTACAAGAAGAGGGATAGAGTTTCTTGCCACTTTGAGGTGGAGGAAGGAGAAAGACATAGTATGTCAAGGATCACATTACTATGAGGTGATCCCAGGCCCTCCAGCAAGAGCAGAGCCCCTAAAGATGGTGGGACCAAGAGGAAGAAACCCTCATCCCTTCACAAAGTTCTCCTGGCTCCTTGACCTAAAGGATTTTCTAGTAAGGTTCAGCATTTGGGCAATTCCTGCTACTTTTTTGGATTCATGGTCATGAAGGACTCAAATGGTATAAGAAGCAGTTAGGAAGAAACAGAGAGGCACAATAAATATGATCTAGATTTTGTGGATTAAACTTTTCATTGGGTGACATGTTGAAACATAATTTATTTGAGTGAAAAGGTTTGGTTGGAGAAATATCATTTTGAAAGTTTTAAAGAGGCATCCTGTCAAAATAGGCTGTTTTCACATTGCTTAAGCAGAAACAGCTCTTGGTTTCAAAATTCTAGCTAATTGGAAGGAAAACTCCTATAAAACAAATAAATGAACATGTAAAAACATCAGCACTGGGAGGAAGTGATTTGAAATGACCCAAACTAAACACTTCAGTTAATATGATACTTTTTATTTTAATTAGCCCATGACATAAATTCTTCATTACTTGGGAGAAGGAAAACTTTAAAATCTTGAAAGTCTTCACAGGATAGGAAATTCATTTCCCATGCTGTGCTAAGACATAACCGTACAGCACTTTCTTATATTTATCTTCTTATCTTTCTGTGCAGGATAAGCAGGAATATAAATCTATAAGTGAAGAGACAGGTTAATATAAATGGTTTGAGTGAATCTCTTCTCTGATCATTTTTTCCTTCCCTTGCTTGATGTCACTGTATGAAAAATCTCCCACCACCAACAAAATGTATGGTAATAGTTCAAAACAAGATTGAAAAATTTCTAAAAGTTGAACTGGAAGCATTTTTGTCGAGAGTTTACTGGGAGTATTTTGTGGTTTAAAAAGTTTAGGGAAGTTTTATGACAAGCAGATAAATTATTGGAACTCTATGAACATGGAATTAAATGGAAGCTGAAAAGTGACAAACAGGGAAAAGAGAGAGCATATAATTTTAGAACACATAAAGGTAACTAAATTTGAAAAATTGCATTAGTATATCATTTTCAGTATGTAAGCCATTAGAGAAAAAGTGTAAATTACACCCTGTAACAAAGTAAAAATGTTTTCAATGTTTAAAGGTAATTTTGTATTACTGCTACTATTACTTAAACTCTTAGCTCTTATAAATATCTAAAGACAGGACCCCTGGTGATATTACCTGTGTCTTAGGCAAAGAGCAACAATTTCAATTCCATTCAACTACATTTGTATTTTGCCAAGTGCTATCAAGCACTGAGTTGCATAATTTGCTATCTAAGTGAAATAGATATTTTTCGTGCTGCACATTTATCACTCTCCTGTGGGCCTCGTTACTGACAATCAAATCATAAAAGGTGTTCAAAATTGTCATGATGCACTTATTTTCTCATGATATTTGATACAAATAGTTTCTTCTACAAAAATGGCCTTTTTTAACTGTAGCATTTTAGAGTAGTTCTTAAAGAAACAGAATGCAGTTGGATTTTAGCAGACCCTACATAGGCATTTTAAAAAAAATAGCTTTTCGTAGTTGATCCTATTTCTAAATATATCTCTGGAGTTTCATTTGTAGGCAAGGAGGGATTTATACTCAGTGTAAGCTGATAACGTAGCAAAATAAAAATATAGGAGAAATTCTATTTGTATCGGGAAGATTTGAATTAATTTTTTTTCTTTTCCATCTTTTAGCATGAACTCAGACACTGTAGAAGGTGATTTTTCATCATAGAACAGTAGTGGTACCGGAAGCTATACTAGCCATAGCATGTGCACTACCTCCCAGTATACTATAAGGTTTTGCAGAGAATCATCACAAGATCATTAATTCCCTTTGAATCCTCACTGATGGGGCTGATAAGCCAGCACTAAGAATTTATCCTAACCTGAAATAGAGGACATTAAAGTTATTTCATATGAAGCCACTGAGCCTTCAGGAACAATGTTTGTGCCAGTGATGGAGGGGGTATCTGGATATGTTATCTACAGAGGATTTTAAACTGACCATTCCAAAGGTCAGAGCTGGCTCTGGTTTTAAAACAACATGCAACAGTTCCCTCCCCAAACCGAGGTAACCAATTCACCCAAATAACTTGTTAGGCAGCCTTGAAGTATCTTATCATATTGTGCAGTAGACCCAACAGATCCCTCCTTGAGCAGGCAGTGTCCTTAAAAAAGAAACGAAGGAAGCAGCATGGCAGGAGGATGCCTGCCTGCTCTGTGAGTTTTCACTGCATTTTAAGCAAGAGACATCTTGAGGTTTGTGCTTACCCAAATACTTCTGCTTGCAAAAGCAAAGCCCATAAACATTTGTTTAAGGCTGCCCTGACATACCGAGTCTTTAAACTTTTCACTGCTGCTGCTTGTGAGACATATCAAAATGTACATATTTTTTTCCAAGATTTTATTCCCTGCACCCTTCTCTATGATTTGATGTGCCAGTTAAAAACTGATGGTCTCTAAGGCTGTGATGGAGATAGGTGATTCGCGGTAGAAATATGGCACCACTGACCTCATGCAAAGGAACAGCTGATGTTACAGTGAGAAGATGCTGGATATTTATTTGTAGGTATAGGGGAGAAATATATTTGTTAGTGAAATGGAGATTGCTGCAAGTGCATAAAGGTGAATTATTTGTCAGAAGACTGAAGGAGGTTTATGCAATATAGTATTATTGAGCAGGGCTATTAGCAGAGTGAATTGCTATTGTGACATGCCATTAAATTGTTTTTAGTGTCCACAAAGGTATCATTCTGGAGCAGGCTTGGTTAGTAACAAAGTTATATATTTACTGGACAGCAGCAGATCTCGGAATAAAAATAGTCTATCTGACCATAAAGTATAGTCAGAAAGAGGAGGGTCCTGTGCTGGAAAATGTGACCTTTCACACTGCTTCCCAGCACTGCTGAAGTAACCACAAGCAGCTTTCTCTAACACGCACAACCCACAAAACTAGGACTTTGATCCTTCTGCCTTCTGTGCAGAGAGGAGCCCCCATGACACAGCCCGTGAGCAGACGACAGCCAGAGCCACACAGAGAGTTGGCTTTGTGTGCTGCTGGCTGCCGCTTTGTCTGTATGCACAATGCTTTCCAGCACTTACATATGGCACATCAGCTTCAACGCCCTGTCAACCACCTTATGACAATGAGTCCAGGCCCATCCAGTCTTCTCTCTGCTTTAGTCAGGAGCACTGTGAGTTTCTGTGGATTTATCTAAATCTCAGGCAAGGTTTGGTTCAAGCTCAGGAGGGCTGCATGGACTCCTCTGACTGACAGCACTGCTGTCTCGCTGAGCTCGTAGTCATCCACACTTTGTTCTTCCCATGATCATTTTTGGACCAGAGTTCATATCTTCCTCATGGCCTCACACAAAAGGTAACAAGCAGAATAAGCTGCTAGTAGAGAATAAGGTTAGAGAAGCCATAGGCACATTAGGACTTATTACAGTGTTCCATCTTCAACTTTGGAAAACGTGTAACATCACAGCATTCAACCAAATGCCTTTAATTTAATCATATTTATATTCTGATTGGGAAAAGCAGAAAAAAATGCCGGGACTAACCTATTAATTTAACAATGCAAAAAACAAAGAAGGAACTCTTGAGATATTTTTTGGGGGAAGAAAAAAAAAGATAATTAAGTATAGCTATATATATATATAGTTACACAGAATAAATGTTTTAGAACATAAATCAGTGAAAGAAAAGTCATAAATAATGCATGGTGAAAATGTGATAATGTTTATTAAGAAGCAACAGCCTTGTCATCTTCATTTTCTTGTTCAGTGATTCTCCCCTCAAAGGGTTCACTCATTTGGGACTCCCTGCAATTTAGCCTGAGGCCACTCTCTCTAATTCTTGGTTGGAAATATACCTGCTTTGCAAAAATAAGTTAAAAGCAGAAAAATTGTGCACACTGAAGGTCTCTCCATTGAGCTCCTTAAAGGCCAGACAGTGAATTTTGTGCTCTTGTTGCTGCAGAAATCTGGAGACAGACAATAGCAATCCAGAGAGAGAGGCAAGGAGAAGGGGAAGAAAATGCTTGAGAGAGGAGATCTGAGCAAAGGCTTCTGGGCTCCAAACCTCTTCTTTCCACTTAGTGCTTTTCTGACCTGAGACATGACATAATCCTCACTACACCTTTCTTTCCTGACCTGTAGAAAAAGCTTTCTGAACCTGTAATAGTGAGCACAGCCTATGCATTTACACACAGGAGTCATAAGTGCGAAACATCCCTGCCTTGTGGAGTTCAGTGTGTCACCATGGGAAAGCCCTGCCCCTGTACAGGTGGGAACTGGCTCTGCTGGCACTAACTGAAGCCTGAGGACTTGCGTTACCTGAGAAGTGAAGGTCTGGGAAACAGCTCAGAAATGCAGAATATTATTATTCATTGAAGCATGTAATTGTTTGTAATCAGGCACCTTTGCCCTTCTTCCTTTTTTGTCTAAGCTTTTGTCCCTAGCCAGAATAATGAGGAAATTTAGACTACCAGTTAAAGAACTTTAGTACTGATAATTTGCAGTAGCTAAAACAATATGTTGACGTTAGTATGCTGTGACATACATACAAGCTGCTTAATTAGAGTTGCCATTTAATCTGTTTCTGTTAATTCATTTGCACTTGACTAATATAGGAAAGAAAGTGTACCCACCTAGCTTCAACAAACACGAGTAAATCTTTGTGGAGTGGAAACTAGAGCATAACAATGATTTGTGCACAGAGCAGGCTCTAAACTTGTACCTTCGGTAACAGATGTGGATGCAAAGAGGGATCCACAACTGAACATGTGTTATTGTGCACAGATGTAGGTTCTCATTTCTAACTGTCTCCCGCAGTGGATAGCACTAGCTTGCTGGTATATTAATGCTTTTATTATTTACTGAAGCTTTCCACGGGACATCATTCTAAATTACCCTTCAGTGGTTTATTGGAGTCTACGGGATTTTATTCATCAGCCAGCAAGGAATTAGCAAAAGTAAAAAACTGTCATGGTGTTCATTATGCTCTAAGTAGATCAAGAAGATAGCTTGGACTTTAGGTAGAGGGTAGATATGCGTTACAGAGGTAAAACAATACTAGTGAGAGTCCTTTATCCTATAGAGCAATGTAAAAAGGCCCCGAAAGGGTGAAATTACATTTACGCTCCGCTCTAAGGCCCTTTTATTGCCCATGCAAAATTCACATCTCTTTTTCTCAATAAATGAGATAACATTCATAGTAAAACTTACTTTACTTCCTACTGTACTTGATATAGCTGATAAGGGAAATGTTCAAAGCCTTGAGTAATGGAAGAGCCGAGTACAACACGTCTATACAAACACCTGTGCACCTGCTCTGCTCCCCGAGTCATTAATGCAACAATTTCTCTGCAAAACAGCAGTGCTAGCTGTTGATAATGAAGTGAGAGCCAAAAAGCAGGCAAGTTTTTTCTTGTGAATATATGTGGAAGCTAGAGAAGAATTAATACTGTTGTGCTACAGAAGAAAGAGCTAAAAGTACATCAGAAAAAGCAAAGTCAGCACAGGAGCAATTTTCTAGACAAAATTCTGACTTCAGCCTTTGGGTACAGGGAGGGGAGAACATCCATTGGTCTCTCTTGGACACAGTGTCCATTCCCAGTGAAATGACTCAGTGATGGTCCTGCTCTGGTCATTTTTAGTCAGGAAAGGTAAAATATAATTGGTTTTGCTTCTGGTTTTCAGTTAATGACAGAAGCAGAAGTACCTGTAGTGCTACAGAAGATCATGTTCTCAGCCTAATCAGAAGTGGGAGTGCTTGAAACCCCCAAATACTACTTTTAGCTCAACTTGCAAACTCAAGGAGACAGTTTAGATGAGTACATGTGAACTCCAGCCCTAGATATTTGGAAGCTTCACCTACCACAGACAAAAAAAGTCATATCAGAAACTCAGGGGAAGCAAAAAACCTTCCAAGGGTAAAACATGCAGATAGCAAGAGAGGAGGACTCAGAGAGAGAAATACAAGATAAAGAATAGTGCGTCACTCTTCAAATGATAGATTAATTTTTCAGCATAGCTACAATTGCTATAACTTCAGTTTCATGAGTCAGCAAGTCTGAGAACATTAATATATAACAACAAAAGTAAGGTAACACCTGGGTTTTTATTCAGCTCAGGTAAATTTGGATCCAAAACCAGGCCTGCTTTTCATAATTAGAAATTTTGTTCAGCTACCATGAGCCAGGTGTATGTTTAAATGAAAAGATCTGATCGTCATAGGGATTAAGGGCACCTTTACACCACTGTAACAGTTAAGGAGGACTCAAAATGGTAAAACTTACATTTACTCATTTTAAACCACTTTAATAATAAGAACATAGCAAAAAGTATAAATGCAGATCAATATAAAAATATTTTTGCTTTCTATACTTGAGATAAAGTTAATATTAAAGCTTACTTTCCTTCCATATTTATGCAAATATCCTTACCTTAAAACATCACATTTATTCCATGAAAAAGGTTGAGAAAAAGAAAACTTATTTTTATTTTCCATTGAGTATGTAGTAAAAGAAATTGTTTTCTTTAATTATTGATATTAAAATTGTTGAATTGGTGTCTAAAACAAGGGATTAAAATCTGCAGTTTACAGAAGAATGAGTAACAGGAAATTTCTCTTCCATTATGTATATTAGCATCCACAGCTGGGACAGCAGATGGATGTGTGCTGAGAAGCTTGTAGGTGTTTTTGCCCATAAAACATTTGTTGAACAAAAAAATGTTTAAAGCAGGGTGGGCCTTACTGGAACAGATAAAAATAGACACTCTTCCTTATTGCTTTTTAAAATATAGCTTTACTATGCATCCTGCATGCAGCCAACAGCTTCCACATGCAAGTATAGCTCCACTATGTCTTGCTGTTCCTAAGCCAGGCAGCTTTTAAAGATGCTATTGAAACCCTTTGGTTTGAATCACAGATACAAATGGATCTCTCCCTGCTGTAGGAATTTTCCTTGCATCAGGATTTAGGATTGGTGCTTAAAGTGCAAACTTCCTGCTGCTGCCGCCAAAAAAAACCCAAACAAACAGTTATTGGTTTCTAATCTTGCTGATGTAAATCAGTCAATAGATTCAAGCCTCTGTACCTGGGGTAAACTAGGGTAGTCAGACTGTGTGACACTTGGAACATGGAAGCCAAACTGTCTGTCTCTGCGCACAGCTCCATCTAACATTGCATGTGGAACTGCATAAAAATGCAAGTGCACTGTATTCTGTCAAAATGCAGTGCCCCAGAATGATAGAGAAAAAACCATGCAACTGCTGTAGTCTCACTGGTGCTATTAGTGTTACACACCATATAAGACCAAAATGATTGTTTTCAGAAGAAACCATCAGTCTGTAATTGGGAAGCTCACTTTCATCCTCATAGAGGTCAAGCAGCTTGTCTGATGGAACAGCTGGATGGATGCTCCTTAGAGGTGCCTGGCTTTGGAGAAGTTGACAGGATAATTATCAGGGATGAGCAAACAGGTTCTGCCTAATTTTGAACCTACTCAAATGACCTAATTTTGAAATTTAGCCTTGAATTTACAACTTACTGAATTTACAGTGCCTGTGTAATTACACTGTAATTATACATTTCCATACTTGCCATAACATCACAAGGACTAATTAGATTGGGTGAAATTTCTACCCTGACTTGCACTGACTAGTAGTTAAATACATTGATCCTACTGGTTGCATCAGTCTTAATGAAAGTATTGGAAACCAGCCCATCTGAATATAACCTGGGTTATAGAGGTTTCATATAGATGAAAGAATGACTTACTGGCTATAGCTTATAACATTTGCTCGTTATTTATTTCAGGTATTTGTAGCGCTCATTATTTATTTCAGGTATTTGTAGCTATTGTTGTTTTAATGAAAGGCTCCATTCTGAACCCTTTGTACACATTATTTACTTCCCTGGATTGCATTAGATTTCCAGGATTTCCAGGATGGAAATCAGTCCAGAGTGTGAATGTTCACATAATTGCTGAATGCAATGAAATGTATTTGGCTTTACTGTCTTTTACTGGAAAAGTTAAAGTTTGCCTTTTTATGAGTTAATTTTGTTGTAGAAGAGCTGTCTATTAAATACAAGTTATTAACAATTACTGTTTATGGACAAACTCATTTGCAAAGCTGCGTGTTTAAAGGTTTTAGCTAGAATATTCCTCTGGAATGAGTTTTTTAACTGACTAGTAACTTGTTGATATTTGCTGCTACTCATTAATATAATGTCTTTTTCCTAATGTGCGCTTTGGTTATGTTCATTTGATTTGTTCTGCAGACAAAAGTCTCAGAAAGACATATATCCCCAGCACCAATAGTGTGTAAAAACATCTATTTTAGAAAAAAATGTAAGTACATTATAGATTAAGTCCCAATGTAGACCCAAAGAAATAATTCTGATTGGTAGAAATAGGCTTTTTTATGTCCAAGTAATCATTTTGCTGCTTGTGCTACAGGGGTCACAGCGAGGGGAAGATTCCTGTCTTGGTAGAAACCAGAAAAATCTAAGACTTTTTTTAATTTCCATCAGCAAACAGATTTATTGACAGTAAGGCTCAAAAATGTGTAACTTGTGACCAAGATGTCATCAGGAAAATTGTGTCAGCTTCTGGTCACAAACACACAGAAAGGAAGGAGAGTGGGGGATACAGAAAAGCCAGAAATGTGGTAGAGGTGCAGTCATCAGGAATGTGATAGGATCAGCATCAAGTCCATGTTCTAAATTCAGACAAGCAGGAACTCACACTCAGGTCTCCCACATCTCTAATGAGTTTCCTAACTACTGGGCTACTGAACCATCCATGGTCTCAAATTGTGTCATTTCTGCATTTTGTATTCATGATCAGACATTGATCACCTGAGAGAACCTGATAGTAAGACCTGTCTGTGTACGCCATAGTCTGGCCCTATTTGAGACATAGTTTTGCACATGCATGTTTCTGGGTGTGAATAGGTATTTCATACTACATGCTGAATGTCACAGACACAGCTAGGTTCTCAACAAGCACAGATCCCAGGTAGTATTAGGCATGTGTAAACTCCTATGATGCTCTGATGGTCAGTACAGACCTTTGCCTCCCTCTTTGTAAAGGCTGAGAGCTGAGATTCTGCCCCCAGACTCCATGTCATTGCTCAGACAGGGGCAGTAAGAGAAGTCTAGTCCTTCAACCCCATTTTTCACTATAGAAGATCAAAATCACTTGCAAACTATTTTCCATGTGAAAATTACTGTTTCATCTGCAGGGCACTGCGGATCACTGTGGTATAACTGACACAGCTTCCACTGGCCCACATCAGCGTCTGGGACTTGCCCTTTCTGTTTGTTACCCCAAGCTTCATGCAATTCAGAGGACAAAGTTCATGACAATGTCTTTGCTGGTCCACCAAGAGCATTCAGGGTCCATGTGCAGCTGGTGGGTTTACAGCAACAGAGGCTGGAAGGCTCCCTGAAAACCCCTCTGCTGTACCATAGACCTTCGGTCGTGGAAAACTGAAACTGTACTGCATGCTCCTCTTTCACTGCTGAATGAAAGGAGCCTGAGGGATCATTAGTATCCTTCCATCACTTCCTCATTAGTTCTTAGATAGTGTTTTAATGACAGCTTGAGAGGCTCAGCATCCTGCCCTCTTACTATTTATGATCCCCACAGTGCTAATGTGCACTTAATGAGAAATTCTTGTCTTGCTTGTAAATCCTGTAGCCGGCATTCAATTTATTGACAGATGTTTGCTTGGGCCTCTTTAAAATTACTTCATAAATCTTCCAGGATAAAAGGCCTCAAGTTTGGTTATTAAGACAGGCCCTTGTTGACAGTTTCATATTTAACTGTTTGGAACTGGACTGTCAGGGCTGTAATGGAGTGCACGGCGGAGGGTTTGCATTCTTCGGGCTCATTTACCATGTTTTCTGCACCTATCAGGTTTTTTCTTTTTGAAGTGTGTTGACTGTCCCTTATAATCCCTTTAGTTAACTTCTCTGTGACCTCCTTGTGCACCACACTTACTCATTTAGCATATCAGCGTGTCAGCTGTGATGAAGTGTTTATGCTGATATGAGCTGAGGGCTGAGCAAGCGCTACATGCCAGAACTTACTGGATGTAATGCTGATATGAACTGAGGGCTGAGCTAGCACTTCATGTTGGAGCCTACTGGACATTTCACAGAAAGCCAGAAGTTTGCAGCCTCCTTCTTCCACCCTCAGATTTTATTATTCTCTCCTGCTAGGTCTGGGGCCATGTCTTGTGAAACCTGGAGGCGGGCTGTGCCCAGCAGGTTGGGGCAGCTGGGGTTTGGAAAGAAATCCCCATGGCCCTTGAAATGAATCCTGAAATGATTTCTTTTGCTGTGCGATCTGTGTAATCGCATCTGTAGGTACCCGTGCATTTCATCTCTAACCCCTCAAACCTGTTTTCAGCTAAGGAGCTGGTGTGGCAGCTATGTAGCTCTGTTTGCCACAGTTACTCTGAGGAGCAAGGACCAAGCGATAATTTTTCAGTTCTCTCGTGGCTGTTTGAAATCTCACAAAGCTTTTAAAAATGTACCATTGAGTGGCATATATTAGAGAGGCCTGGTCCAAATGCTGTAGCATTTAGAGTGTGCAATGGCAGCATTTTAGGCCATTATTTTAGAAGAAAGACTTTTTTTGTCCTCATAGTGAACAGAAAAGATTAAAAATTCAGTGAGCTGCTAGAAGATTGGGGTAATTCAAATAGCTATTAAACCCATGACATCAGCCAAATTCACTCCACTTAAGTCCGTCAAAAAACATTCAGATCAGACATTGGACGGTAATGAGCATCTCAGCTAAAAATAAAATGTTTGGGCTTTTTTTTGCTTACTTGGTGGTGCCATGTTATATTACATTGCTTGAGTAGTGTCACATCACATTGTGTTACATCTGTGGATCCTCTGCTGACATGACATAATGCTTTCTGTACTTACAAAATATTTTTGATTGGATATTTGCCATCCAGTTGCTCTTGTTTAGCCATTACATTTAGTAAAATCCGTAAATATACATATTAATCCAACTGAACAAGGAGCTGAGGTAGTTACCTACAACTGGTGCTAGCTAATTCACTGCATGTTTGTGAACATGAGGAGAATGGATTTTACCAAACTTGAAAGTCTACTAAGGTCTGGCTAGCGTTCACCTGAGGAACTCACTGCAGCATGAATGATCCCAATAGGATCCTTGCTTAGATGAACAGGACACATCTGTGTGCTTTTTCCTGAACATGAGCCAGAAAAACCTCTTCAACAGAAGTCAGACCCCACAGTATGTTTCTGCATTCTCATCTTGCAATTAAGATGAGTTTAAAATCATATTAAGCAGGAAGGCCTCAAGGAAAGGAAACCAAAGGCAAAAGGCCCTGAGATAAGGCATTAAAAAGAAAAGGGGTGGAAAAAAGCAGTTAAAGTTATTTTTTAGCAATTTCGCTATTACATCTAACATCAGTGAATGGTAAAGGCCTGGCAGGCACTGACTGGGTTGTGAGTACAGACAGCATAAGAGCTTAGATGCTGCTTCAAATTTAAAACAGCACAATTTGTGTGAGTTGCTCTGTCCTCCTGTAACTTCTAGGAGGAATAATATTGTAAGAACCTAAGTTGTGTGTGGGCATTTATGGGTTCTGTAAGTGAATAAAAATAGGATGTCACTGACTGGGATAAGGAGGAGCCTGAAAACCCAGGCAGCTGCCACTATCATCTTCAGTCAGCAGCTGAAAGTACTGAGATTGAAGGAAGAGAAGCACAATTAGTTGGGATAAAGAGGTTTGGGAACAACAGAAGGAGCAACCAGGCACCCCATGTTCACAGCGTTTGTCATCTATTTTGATAGCTAATGTCATATACTGGCAGGTGTAATGGATGACAGCAAACACATTTCACTAAATGTCTTTGTCCCAACATGCTGCAAGGGACATGTGAAGAAATGACTGTTTTGTAAAATTTTGATATATGTGAAGTCCCTTTATTAATAGCTTGCTGCTTCTCCCAGCTGGATTCAGTGGTACCATCCCTGTTGGGTTCGAGAGGAACAGGATTACACCCTGAAGAATTTGTGCTTAGCTGTTACTTCAAGAACAGATTTGCCAAAGAAATGCTCAGAGGAGAGAACAGAGTGTTCCAGCACACACAGGTAGAAGCTGGTATTTCAAACTGAGCACACTGGGCAATCTTTGCTCATGATTCATCAGTCAAAACACGTCAATTTTATCCCAGAACAGCTAAAAAAAAATCTGCAGCTACTTGACAAGTACATTTTTGGTGCAGGTCCCAGTTCTTTCCCAGTTGGCCCATTGGCTTGTCTGTCAGCATCTCTAGCACACTGCAGAAAATTAACCCTGCAGCATGATCAGTTTGCTGTTGTCCTGTTTTTCTCAAGTGACCCCACTACTTGAGAGTCTCAAAGGTAAAAGGAGCAATCTGGCACCCAGTTCTCACTAAAAGTCAGTGGCAAGAGGGCATCTAAATTCCCCAAGTGCTTTTAAAGATCTCTTCACAACCAAGGTTGCCTTTTGGTTTTATTTCATGTTCTGTTTTAAGGCTCCACCTGATCATCTCTCACTTACTTGGTTTGGTGAATTTTATCTACTGGCTCAGGATCTCGGTTTGGTTTTTGGTCTCTCCATAACGTACATTTTTTAATTGTCATTACAAATTTCAGACTTTTGCTACTTGGGGTTATAATTCTCCCTCAACAGATTCACAGTTTTGATCAAAGCTTAAAATATACTTGGCTAGATCTATCCTGATGCAACAATATTGACATCACAGAATGTTTTTTCTTGGCATTATCCTTGTTATTCTTTTTTTCCTAATGTACAGTGTTCTGTTCTGTAGTATGTTTTCAGGATATTTCTCAGTGCTTGCATAAACCCCTTGTTAAATTTACACAACTGTTATGTATTCCCTCCTGAAGGATATTTTAATTTTCTCTCCTAATGTGGAAGGATCGGAGCGGAAATTCTACTTGTGAGTTATCTTTCTTAGTGAAAAACTGCATCTGTTTCAAACTGAGAAGTGACTGTGGAAGCCAGAAAGTTGCACTCAGCTGTATCCTCAGGAAATAGAGTAAGAAAAGAAACTTTGCCCCAGGTGCTCCAATTCAGTCTAAGTCCAAGTTATGCTATGAAGTCATGTTTCTTCTCCTGAACCGGAATGAGCAGAGTGTGGCTGGACTAAAGTACAAACAATAGATGGACCCATGTAGCGTGTCAGTTTGGACACCTTCAATTTCTCGCAGTATACTGTCATTCCTCTCTGTGGTTCCCCTTCATTTGTTGTCATGGCATAAAATGTATTTGCAGTTAACTGGTTGCAGGTTAAGATGGAAGGACACACAAGCCGGCACTAGCCTCTGTCACTGTTGGTCTGCTGAGAGCTTGTGTTGTTAGTGCTAAAAGTGTTTGGGCCTGCATTGTACAAGCACAGCTGCATGATGTTCTGTCCTTCATCTCACCTTTCATATGGAGGTTTGTGTTGCTGCTTCATTTGTCATGGCAGAGAGATCTAAAAACATGCTTGCAAGCTAAGATAGAACTTGATTTTTATTTACATGACAGTGGCCCATTGAACCCCCACCATACTCTTCCATTCAGTTCCTCCAGTTGGAACAGCACATACCTGTTGGCCAAATAATTCCACTACATCACATCTTCAGTTGCTAGTGTTTGGTGTGATCAATTCTTCTCCTGTATCCTTGGAAGAGTTGTTTTTTGCATCTCAAACTCACTGACGTCATGGGTGGACTTGATAGGTTGAGCTGCCTGACGATTATTATCTTTCTGCTTTCCATAAGAATCCTATTTGTAATTTATAGAAAGACAAAAATCTGTCCATGCAATGAAAATTTTCTGTGATCTATGTGGGCTACCACTGATGGATGATGAAAGGCTTGATATTAATGCCTTGAATATGTATAATCCTGAGCCGTCCATGTTCTAGGGTTAGCAATCATTCAGTTCATTTTATACATTTCATCACATTGACTTAATACATGAAACCATACTGGAGCACTTATAGGAGCCTAGATAATGCTGGAAAATCTGAGGAATTTGCTCCAAAGTTCTCCCTAGGCTATTGATGCTGATAATCAGCATCTAAAATGTGATGAAATTCCTTTTGTTAACTTTGCCTGCATACTTAGTTGTATTTCACGTCGCTTTGGACTCCTGATTAGTTTTTTGTACACACAACTGTACACATCAAATTCAATAAATGTGCAGGAAGGGCAGCATTATCACCCAGCGCCTTTTGAAAATGCAGCCTCAAGGGATATATTTTCATTGCAGCATGTGGAGATTTTGTCACATGACATTTGTTAATCTTTTCAGAAACCCTAGAGCTGAATCCTGGGAACGCTCTCTAAGTGCGTCCCTGCTTTTCTAACATGAGCAGAAAGACAAGCCAGAATTCTTCTTTGGGTCTGATTTTGATGCCTTTACTCCATGGAGCTGTGTTTACTAGTGAGAGATGGTTTTGTAAATAAGGACAAGTGTTGTGATTAAGGGTGGAAAAATGGCTCATTTGCTTTATCTTTGTCTCAGGAGACAATGGCATTGTATTTGCTCTGCAACAAAATCCGGAAAAGGCTTTGTAATACAGTCACACAGAAGGGGAGCGTCCAACAGTTGGCTGTGGAGAGCAAGAATGAGTTTTACACTCACAGTAGTGGTAGTAAGTTAATTGTAAAGATGTCCCCATTTGGGGATTAGGGACGACTGCTCTTCTGTCTGCGTGCAAAGTCCTGCTTTCTATACTTTGTGTGCAGTCCCAGGGAGACTTGCCTTTCTCATCACCGCTAAATACTCTTTAACTACCCCATGACCAGTTGGGCTCCCTTTCCTCTCCAGCTGCTCCGTAAGAGGAGAGGGGACTTAATTCTCTTATCAAGAAAGGCATCACGGGGTAAAAAGTTCTGCACCGTTTTTGTCATAGCTCTGAGCTTATTGTCTGCCTACTTGGCACTGAAAAGTGGCTGCATGTCTCAGGCAGCCTAAGTGATTTGCCTGCAAAAAAAAAATTCCTTGTGTAAACATGAATGATTTTAAAAGAAGCTTAAGAAAGACCTGTCTGACAGAGAATGGGTTCAGAATTCAATTTCCCTGTTTCTCAAGCATTCTTAAAGCCAGGATTTTGGTTCAGTTCCATCACTGAGAGAAATTAAATCAAACGTAATTGTGGATATGTCTAATCCAAACTCTGATTGCAGCTGGTGCTAAGTGGTCCAGGCTGCTTTCCCAGGCCAGGTGCTGGGGCAGCCGTATGAAGCTGATGCTGCTGGAGGTAAATCTCTAGTGTGATGTTAGTGCAGGTATGTCTGGAAGAGTTGCTGTTGCGCCGTTGGGTTGCAGTTTAGACATCTTTTGAGTCTTAATTGCAAAGCCATTCAGACAGACTTAGTCTTCAGGCTGCAGCCTGCTACTTAAAACCCTATTAGCTCCTCTGCGCCTGCCTCCCTTCCTCCTCTGGGCAAGGCCCCCTGGAACAGCCTCATGACAATGTCCTGGTCAGCTCTTTTCTGTTTAAAAAAAAACACCCCCCAAAAAAACCAAAAACAACCAAAACCCCAACAAACTTGATTTCCTGTTCTGGTGAGCCATATATCACTGACGCTCCCATCTGTGCTGTTTGTCTGTGACAGAATGACAGGTGTCATTTATCATTGGAGCTTGAGGAAGCTGTGGGAAGAGGGATTGAAATTTTTTCTGGAAGCAGTCAGTGTCTACAGACTGCCAGATCATTAAAAAGGGGGCTTTCCAAAGAAAGCTGTGTGTAATGTGATTGCACTTACTGTCAATGACAGGCTGAGAGAAAGAAGAAACATCAAAAAAGGAGAGAGAGAGGGGGAAGGATCGAAAGGGAGAAAGGGAGAGAAATGAAGTTTCTGCCAGGGGCATTTAAAGCTACAGCACAACAAATGCAGGAATCTTTTTTTGGTTTGGTTTCAATATCTGCATACTAAGTAAGGCCCTTGGAGATTTTAGCTCAGCTTGATGTGCCAATAAGGAAACCAAAACAGGAAACTCCTTTAACAGCACTTATTCACATCACATATTATTTAGGGCACTGTAACAGAGTTTGTACTTTAAGGAGCATGTCTTAAAGCACAATGACTTAAGACTGGAATAGGAGCTAGCAGAGACAGGAAAACCTATTTGGTCTGCAGCTGAAGCTCCTAATAAATCAAAGGGCAGAACTAAGACCAGATACAAGGCCCTTTTTCAAAAAAAGAGGCATTTACAAAGTCCTGTTTGCATAAGGACATTCAGGAATGGCAGCGTAATATCTTTATTTCAGCACCACCTAGGCAGGCTCTGGTTGGGGATTTGAGCTGAATATTTTTTTTTCCTTCTTATGGTAAAGATGCTTCTCCTGCTGCCTATTACAGCAAATTGTCCTCCTACTTGAGGTGCACAAAACCAAAAATAAGACTGTGTTTATTGGGAAAAAAAAATAAAAATGCAGGAGATCTAAACCAAATGTTTTAACAACAAAAAGAAACCGAGAAAGAGAAAACAGTGTTTCTTTTTCTCTATTGTTTTTTTTGTTGTCTCCTTAGATGAGCTGTTTATGCTTGTACCACACACCTCTTAGCATGCTTCTTTTGGCCAGAGCTGTTTCATACAGCCAAGTTATAATTTGTGTAATGCAGAGAGGCTGGGGCTTGCAAGGATATTGCCCACGAGTTAAAGGATAACACTGGTGAGCCTGGAATAAGTCATCTCAGCCCTTACTTCTGTGAGAATCTGTAGCTGAGATCCCAGCGTGAGGCTCAGCGAGTTACAAAACTGAGGGCCAACTAAGTGGACAAATCTGGCTGTATTCATAGCTGAGGGATTCGATGTCAAATGTGTGAGCGCGGCATGAGTCTGGTTTAGGGGGATGACCCAGGGCATGAACTCTCTCCTCTGGTCTCTCTTTAGAGTGATGGTTTTTCCTGCATGCCTTTGGGAAGACAATACAGAAAAAAAAACCAGTTAGAGGAATTTGCACAGTCCCTTTCACAGGGCATGTAAGGGAAGGGGGAAGTCATCTCCCACTCTACAGGTCCATGTAAAGACAAGGAGAATCCAGCTGTGCTGGATAAAAGCAGGATCTAGCTTACAATTGAAGTCCTTCTCGGGAAGTCTGTTCCATTCCCAGCTGTGCCATAGGGTTTGTGAGTGACCTTTGGAATGTTATCTGATTTCTTCATGTTTTGTTTCTAGTCTTTACTATGCAGATTTTGAGCTCTTTAAGATAGGAACCATATTGAAACACCTTGAATGCATAATGCCTTGTGTAGGATGTCCTGCTCCTAGCTTATGTTTCTTCCTACAGCTGAGGTACAAAGACTATAATTGCCATGGTTATGAAAAATGACTGTTCTGCCTTATGCTTAACAGTTTATTTAATATATAACAGTTGCATATATTTACATAGGTATGTATGTTTGCCTCTATGGAAAGCTTCCCCTGGAATCAGTGAGATCAGAACAATCAAGTAGAGACCTAATGACTTTAACGTATGTAAATGTAATTGATAATACTGTTTAATTGGATGATGAAGTTGTTGAACGTACACTCATGTAAGTTTGTTTGTTCACTCTTACTAATGTGTTAAAGCCATTGTATCATTCTTATCATCACCAAACTCAGTATCATTCTTTTTGCCATTGGAACTGCACAGCATGTGTGCACATGGATATATGTATATCTATGTATACACACACACATATAAACATATTTGTACAGCAGATTATAAACCGTTTTTACTAGGGTAAGACAATTTTTGCCTCACATTTTATTTTTGAGATGCTGGGCTACAGTTATATGTGCTTTCTTATGTGAAGGAGCTTGGGTCAAAAATACTTTAAATGCCATATCCCTGGTGCAAAACAGATATCCCTGTTTTCAGCAGCTACATGAAGGAAGCAGAATATAAAATCAGGCCTCAAAGTCATGTATATGGTTCTGTTGACATTTCTTTCTGTAGGGTGACAGAGGCTGTCCCTGTCATTCTCAGCAGACTACACCTGTACTACTTCTGTAACACTCAGGTTTCTCTATGGTTGAAAGCTTACCTGGAAACATCTCCTGTGGGTCCATTTGCAGATAAGAAAAACAGATGACATGCCACAAACACACATATCTCAGAGGAAACTTCAAGTGGCAAGAGATATCAGCTTCACATTTTAAGATATTTGCAGTAAAGTTTGTATCCAAGACTTTCAGTTTGAAAAGAAAAAAGCTGAATTATTGCTGGCGTGAGTTTGCTTTGAAAAAGGAATTGCTGTTCACAGACATAAGGTTTTGCCTTCTGGCCTAGTGGTTATAATAGTGAGATCTGGTTAAATACCTTGTTTCAGCACAGCTATTTTTTTAGACTAAACACTGTAGTCTTTGCTCAGCCAGTCCTACCTCTAGTTTAGTTTGAATGTGTAAGGAACAGATAGAGGGATCGCAAAATGTAGACCAGTGTGCACTGCAAAGACTTCATTAGGCTAATGGGGAATTAATTAGGACCAAGGTATAATTTACTCACTGGAAAAGAAAGGAGGTAGATGGATAAAGGCTGAAATGAAAAGGAAATTCAACCCCAGATTGAAGAGGTTTGTGAGGCTGGAAGCACCCTACCTTGGCCAGCCTCAGGAGCTCACTGGCCCTTGTCCCCAGACCATGTCAGAGCCAGAGCCTGGCTTGATTTCATACTCTTTCACAAATCCTTGTGGAAGCCCATCCTAGTGTGCAAATGCCTTTTGGAAAGGCACAGTGGGGAGATGTGGTTATGTAGATCCTATTTGCATAGACTAGCTTGCAAGTCAAAGGTATATTTCTGAACCACCATGGTCCCTGTTATAGTGCAATGAGAGATGTTTATCATGTCTCATCATAGCCTGACTGGCTTTTAAAATCCATTTCTTTTATTGAATTTTCTATGTAGAAAAGAATGTCTCTGCTTGTGGTACCTGGAAGTTTATTTAGACCGTCGGCAGTTTTCCCCTAGTTACAGACTTCTGAAATAAAATGTGTGCCTGACATGGTCTTAACAAACCTGAGCCTAATATTTATACAACCTTAAAACTAGTTGGAACACAGTCCCGCAGGTAAATATCCCATGTTTGAAATTGCATATTTTTATGTTTGTCTAGTAGTATGTTGGTGTTGCAGAGGATGTGAGGTTCATAGCAGATTCCTCAGCAACAGCTGAACAGCCAGAGTTACATAAACAGAGGCCACAGAAATATTGTTTTGTCATAAGATTCTGAACTACTTGTATTGATGAAATTACCAGTTTAAAAAGAAATCAGTAAAATAGTATAAATAGTAACATCCAAATGTGCTACAGGATCTGTCATTCATCCTCTGTTCTGATCTGATGCTGAATGCAGTTTTCCAACGCTGATTCTTTAAAATTAGGAGGAATTATACTATAATGTGTAGTTGTCTTCTGGCTTATGGTCTTTATTTAATTTCTGTCAATTTCTGTCAACTAAATAAAACTATTTAAACTGTAGAGGGGAAAGAGGGGAATCCAATATCCAATATAGATATTTTTTTTCCTCCAGAGATTAAATAAAAGTTTGTGCATGTATTTACATATTTTCTTCTGTAGTATATACTGTACAGTTATATTTGGAATGGCTCTTCAGAAAAGCTGCAGAGGAGTTAATGAGAATAGGATGTTTGTACAAGTCTGTAAATATTGTTTTATATTTCTGGGAGCAGCAATCATATATCTCGATTCTTTCTTTCAAAGCTCCTTGGCTCTCTTGGACTCACATTTAGGTTAAACCTACGCATTCACTGTATCTAAGCCACTGGTAAAATTAAAATCTTGGAAACAGAGAGGAGCTGTGTGTGCCATTG
>JAVHNF010028085.1:0-12307 GCA_034783455.1 Micropsitta finschii | reverse complement strand
TGGAATTTGCTCCCGTGTCTGTCACAGGCACAGTAAACCCGTTCACTTCCTTCTTATAACTTTGCATTTGGTTTTGCCTTACATATTTTCTCATACAAGAACTGCTTGTGAGAACAGAGAGCAACCCACACCACATTTGTGTAGCTTGTCTAAATCAAAATAACAGCATCCTGGCAAACATTTGGTAGAGAGAGTGTAATAATTATTGGTTTGGTTTTCGTTAACCTCTTTTTGTTTAGTCAACATTAAGTCAATCCACCTGGAGCTTAATACTGTATGTTACTATAGTAACTTTACAGCCTATTTGATTGTGACAAAGGGCTTCATCTGGTCCATTTCATGCTCCTGTGTCGACCTACTCCCTCCCAGTGTTTTATTATATCTGTCTTTAAGAGTATCTGCAGGAGCCACAGCTGCTGTGCTTTTGTAGCAGAAAGCAGCTTTCACTGTGTGAAATACTCTGCTCTAAAAGGTCTTATGGGCTGATGGCATTATTGAATTTCAAAGCAAAGACAAACAACATTAAATTGTTTAAAGCTAATATTCGTGTTTTGCCATACACCATGGGTTGGTTGTTTTTCAGAGTGGAACAGTATATAATCACTGGTTGATGCCCTTGAGAACAAAACTACAAAATAAAGCGATGTAGAATACAAAGAGACTTGAAAGTAATTCAGTTTTCAAAACAAAACAAAACAAAAAAAATGTGTTGGGGGCTCAAGAAAAAACATTAACTCCAAGATCTGGAGTTAGCAGTTTATAAAATGAAAAATTGGATAATGCTCTACAGACTGGCCAGATCCTTCCCTGTTAAACCACTGTGAAGCCATTGATTTTAATGGCATTACTCCTAAATTTATACTAGTACCAGGCTGAGTAGTACATGACCCATGAGTGCAAAATGTTTAAGACTTTCCAACTGTCGCCTGTTCATTTTACAACCTGGTTGTTCTATAATGCACTAACCAGCCATGTGGATGATTGTAACAAGCTGCTACGCAGCTATTGTTTGGATTACCAGCACCATAGAACTCTTTCATTACAACGTTTGTTCCTGCTGTTGTTTAAATTTACCTTACTCTAGCTTCTCAAGACAATTTATTCCTTGCCAAGCTTTTTTCCCCCTCTATGCTCTACAGCTCCTGGCTTTGTGTGCAAAAATACTTTACAAATCTATTTTTATTGAGTCCATTCAGATTTGCCGCATATTGCTAATATTTATCCGCATATTTGATTTGAGAATAAAACGTGTTCTCTGCCCTAGTTTCTCTTACTCCTCACTTGTTATTATGGATGCTTCTGAATAAAGATCTGTGCATTTCTTTGTTGCCAGCGCAAGGGCGATGCAGTGAGGTTCCTCCTGCATTTCAGCGGAGCCCCACTCCAGTTGTGTTAATTGTTGGGCTGGCAGGGCAGTGAGTGCTGAATGCTGCCTTGTTAACTTGCTAAGCAGCTGGTCAGCAGGGTAGTTTGATTCCAGCAAGGCTCTTGACACCTCTGCCAAGGGTTATTGATACCTCACACACCCCAGCTGAGACAGATTGTTTTAGTCGTGCTTCATATCCATAGCACAGCCTGTAGTTAGGAAAAAAAGTGATTGACAGCTCACACCTCCTGGGCCCTTCTTACTACCAGACACAACATCTGCTATGCCCTGTGGAGCAGTGAACCAACACACACTGAGAGAACTGTTTCTAGTATTGTCAGGGTTGATTTTGTTTAACCCTTTCTGGCTGCTCTCTGGAGATGCACATAGGGGTTTCTGTAATCCTTTACACGTGCTTAAGAAGTGTGGAATATTTGACCGAGTGAACACCAGAGAAAATGGTGCTAGTGATGGCAAGGAAACCAGTCAGCAGTTCTTCCTCAGTAAGGTGATCGACATGCTCTGGATTGCAAAACAAAAACTGGGTTATTTCTACTGGAGAACTGCTTATTTTCAAACAACGCTGAGGATGCAACTGAAGAGGAGTGCACTTCTGAATCCATGGCCTGATGCAATTTCACTGAGTGTACACTCAGGAGGGAGCTTAATCACAAAGCTAAGCAAATCTATTTTGTAACTAGTTAGCTAGGTCAAAGCACACTCTGGTTAAAGGTTAGGTTATATGTACAAATACCAGAGGTGTATGTCTTTTTGATGGAGAGTAGAGAGATAAATTAAGGTACTATTTGCTTCCTTCAGAAAGCAAACCAGTAAGAGAGTTACCAACTGCAGCATCCTTGCTATAGATGATCTCATTTTTGCTTACAAATATAGGTCATTAAATATACATGCAAGGAGCTTTCATAAACTATGCTCAATGTGTGAAAAAATGATGAAAAATGTTTTAAAGATTCCCCAAAATAAACTGATAGCTTTAAAATACATCTGACATGTTTGAAGGACTGATTTGTCTTACTTTTGGACAGATTTTTTAAACATTTTCCCTCTAAAATAAAATCAAAAGTATTGTTGAAGCCTAAAAAGGAGTATTTTTATAAATTGTAGAATCATAAGGGAAAAGCTCCTTGAGTCCACCTGTTAACCTAACACCATCAAGTTCATCTCTAAATCACATCCCTAAGTGCCACATCTACATAACTTTTAAACACCTCCAGGGATGGTGACTCCACCACTTCCCTGGCTAGCCTCTTCCAATGCTTGACAACCCTTTCAGTGATGACATTTTTCTTAATATCCAATCTAAACTTCCCCTGGCACAGCTTGAGGCCATTTCCTCTTGTCCTATAGCTTGTTACTCGGGAGAAGAGACTGGCATCAGCCTTGCTACAACGTCCTTTCAGGTAGCTGTTGAGAGCAAAAAGGTCCACCCCAAGCCTCCTTTTCATCAGGCTAAACAGCCCCAGCTCCCTCAGCCACTTCTCATAGGACTTCACCAGATTTGTTGCGCTTCTTTGGACACACTCCTGCACCTCATTGTCTTTCTTGTAGTGAAGGGCCCAGACCTAGACACAGTGTTCGAGGTGTAGTCTCACCAGTGCCGAGTACAGGGGAATGATCACTTCCATAGTCCTGCTGGTCAAATTATTTCTGATACAGGCCAGGATGCCACTGGCCTTCTTGGCTGCCTGGGTACAAGCTGGCTCATGTTCTGCCACCATCAATCAGCACCCCCAGGTCCTTTTCCCCCAGACAGTTTTCCAGCCACTTTTCCCCAAGCCTGGGTGTTGCATGGGGTTGTGACATCAGTGCAGGACCCAGCATTTAGCCTTGTTAAACCTCACACAATTGTCCTCAGCCCATCCATCTAGCTTATCCAGCTCCCTCTGTAGAGCTTTCTTACCCTCAAACAGTGCAATGCTCCCACCCAACTTAGTGTCTTCTTTAAACATACTGAGGGTACACTCAAGACCCTCATCCAGATGATTGTTAAAAATATTAAACATAATTGGCCCCAGTACTGAGTCCTGGGGAACACCACTTGTTACCATCTGCCAATTGAATTTAACTCTTTTGCCCTTCAGGACTGTCTCCAAAGGCAGTCAGCCAGGCTCCCAAACAGGCCAAATTCAGCCTTCCCAAAGTCCAAGGTAGCAATTCTGATGACCATGTTCTTCCTTCTCAGAGAATGTAAAACTTTCATCATCTTGTGATCACTGTGCCCAAGACAGCCTCCAACCATCACATCAACTACAAGTCATTCTCTGCAAAAAAACAGGTCCCTTCCCTAGTTGGTCACTCTCCATCTGTGTCAAGAAGTTATCTTCCACATGCTCCAGGAACTTTCTGGACTGTTTCCTCTCTGCTGCATTTTATTTCCAGCAGACACCTGTTAAGTTGAAGTGCCCTTGAGAACAAGGGATAGTGAAATCTTATTTGCCTTTATCATATAGGTATACTCAAAGAGACTTTCATAGAAAATGCTATGCAAAGCTAAAGAAGTCATATAGTAATGGATTAGGACATTTTGGTTCTTTTATTTTCATTGGGCTACATAACGACTTCCCACCATACTGTCATGCTTTAGAGATGACGTTTGCCAGCTATACTATCTCTGCTTACAATGCCATAAGTTTGTGCTTTGCTACAGAGGATCTAATATTTTTATTTATTATATCTTTATCATAGCTATGTAATTGTCAATATTATTATTACTAAGCATCACTATTACCTTTCGTCAGCACCATGCAACTCTGATTTCAGTCACTATGTATTTTATATCCTGGAAAAAATTATTGGCTGAGTTTACATGATACTGTCTTGCTCATATTTCATGGGATTATATAGCTTTGTTCTGCTGGTAGACTGAGGATTTTTGCTACAGTAAACCAGCAGTATGACTACATGACTTTCTGCACATAACCCTCACTTTGGTGGTTGCCTGTCTTATGTTCCAGATGTCACCACAAACAGCCTATTTATGGGGTAAACAAGTGACCTTCAAGAACCCAAACTGTACTTTCTAAAGGTTTTAAAACCATTAGAAAATTGAAATTAAAATGGTTTAATCAGTCTCAATGTGGATTACCTAAAAATCCCAGAATACCAAATTAGTTAAAAGTTATTTTTGGTTCTGGACTTGCATAGCTACTATAACTGCATTTGCTGTAAAGGTTCCTTTAGTCCACTCTTGAAATAAGGATAAGCGTATAAACTGAGGTATAACCTGAAGTCAGGTGCATGGCAGTCATGGTTTGAGTTATGGCCTTTTTTTAAAATAGTTGTTCCCTCTAGAAGTCATATTTGTTTAAAAGAATGCCACATTTCCTCCAAATGAGAAGTTTGTAGGTTATTTTGAGATATTGTTGAGAAATAACTTACGTACTTAAGTTCTCTTTCTTTGAATTTATTATCAAATCTGCAAGTACTTCACATTTGTGAGCTTTAAAGTAGGCTTTCAAACAAACAGCCATCCTACTTCTCCTAAAAACATGCTTATTTCTTATCTTCATTTCTAATGCTCCACTGGTAATGTGGATGATGCAGACTCAGCAAGTCTGAATAATGATCTTTTATTTGTTGTCTAAATCAACCAGAAAAGAAGATATCAGCCACACTTGCAGCTAATGGAAGTATGTAGCAACATCTTGAACACAGTCCCATGGCACTTAAGAAGCAAAGAGCAACCAAAGCCAGACTTCAGCAAGAGGCTCTGGCAACAGTGAAACTCACCCAAAACAACCTTCTTCAATGTCACAGATTTAGTTTCTGATATTGATAAAGTAATCATAGTCAAAATCAGATATATATTTACAGAATACATAAAAATATGACTGGTCAGCAACTGACATCCATACAGGTAATAGACATCAGTGCAAGTCAGGACTGAATTACCCATTAGTAACAAACGGATCAGCACATTGGATCACCAATTGCTCGGATGTGGTATCTGATGATATTGAAACCATAAAGTGACAACGGAGAGAAGTTTGGGAGAGTGCTGGGTTCATGTTCATCATGTCACACTTGTTCCTGTGTGATATAGACACCTTTGAAAAGAAGGAAGAGCCCCTCTAAATCAAACAAGTCATAATGCGGTAATCTGAGAAACTAGAATAGTTGCAGCTGGATTATAAATAACTTCATCAAAGCAGTAGGGAAGAATAGGGAAAATATAACAAAAACAAAACCACGTATAGTAGAAAGCAAGAAAATGCTCCTTTCTTAATCACTTTTTAAGGTTTGCAGTGAACTAGCTGCATCTGGTTTTCCCTGTCCCTTGTCTGTTGATGTGTCAGAATATATAAAAGAGTCCATGTTGAGTAAAGGAGGAAGATATGGTGCATCAAATGTAATTAGCTCCAGGATACACAAAATCTACATTCCATTCTTTATTTCTTGTTTGGTTTTGGGTTTTTTGGGGGTTTTTTGTTTTGTTTTTCCTGAGAAGGTAATATTATTGTTTACTCTGGAAGGCAAACCCAAGGGTCAACACAGAAGCAACTGCATGAAAACCTATAGCTTCTGCTAGACTACACAAACTAAAGGTATTTTCTGTTCCTGAAATCTACCACACTTGAAAAGATGAAGGTCTTACTCAAGCTCTTATAACTACAGGGTAGTAGTTCATACTAGTTTGACTCTTAAGTTCTGTTTGTGGTGTGGCTTGGATTGTTTTTGTTACAGGAGAGCATCTCAGTAGATCAATCAAAGCAAAAAAACAGTCCTGCATGTGTACAAATATACCTACTTCTCTGAAAGCTTTGGCATGACATTTTGCAATAATTACTGAGATTTCAGGATCATACTGTAACTTAAGTGCTTAGAAATTACCTACTAGAGAACTGAGAAGGACTTGGGAGTGTTGGCAGATGATAAATTGACTATGAGCAGGCAGTGTACCCTTGAGACCAGGAGGCCAACAGCATCCTGGTGTGCACCAGGAGGAGTGTGGTCAGCAGGCTGAGGGAGGTGATCCTGCCTGTGTCCTAGACCCTGGTGAGGCCACATCTGGAATACTGTGTTCGGTGCTGGACTCCTCAATTCAAGAAAAACAAGGAGCTACCCAAGAGGATCCAGGAGAGGGCCACAAGGATGATCAGGGTTTTGGAGCATCTGTCTTATAAGGAGAGATTGCAGGAGCTGGGTCTGTCTACCCTGGAGAAGAGAAGACTGAGAGGGATCTCATTAATGCATACAAATATCTCAAAGGTGGGTGCCAGGAGGATGATGCCAGACTCTTTTCAGTGGAGCCCAGAGACAGGACGAGGAACAATGGCCATAAATTAAAATACAAGAAGCTTCACCTCAACATGAGGAAGAACTTCTTTACATTGAGGGTGGCAGAGCAGTGGAGCAGGCTGCCCAGGGGGATGTGGAGTCTCCCTCTCTGAAGACATTCAAAACCCACTTGACAGTTTCCTGTGCAACCTGCTCTAGGTGGCCCTGCCTTAACGGAGAGGATGGACCAGATGATCTCCAGAGGCCCCTTCCAACCCTGCTGATTCTGTGAAATGGTAATATAATGGGAGTGTTTCAGTATGTTCCTTTCTTCCAGTAGCCAGTTCAGTCTAGATTTGTTTCTTAGCAGAAGGAATTGCAGAGAAAAGATATGTGTAACCAGATTAAATTTCCTTTGGAGGGTTCTTATTGAGCAGGACACATTATAACATATTTCAGAAGGCTTTTTTTTTGTTAATTAAAATGCTACTTCACTACCTGTCATGCTCCACCCCCTTGGACTGCAGATGCGATTTATATCAGTGGCTGACAACAAAGCATAATGTGCAGCACTGATACAAATTTTAAATTTTAAAACTCTCTGGGAAGCCTTATATACACATTTATCATTTCCTTTTTCATTGGGTCCCAAATGAATGGGCTTGCACTGTAGGAAAATGAAATCAAATGAAACATTTCATTCTGGATTTTTCTCTCCAGGTGGCAGGAAATTGGGATTTGGGGACTACTGTCAGGCATTTTTTTGGAGGACATCTCTTCCTCCTACTGTTGTTATGAGTCCCTTCACAGCCTCTGGTCACCTCAACCTCATCAAAACTAAAACAAGGAGATATTAATTATTCAATATCAGTTATACAACACTACAATAATTTCTAATGTCATGGAAATGCTGGGAAATATATGTTTTCATAGTATTTGATTTTACTAAATGAGTGATTAGGTTTGAAGGGAATCTTTTTTTGTAAAGTCTCTTTTGAAAGAAAAAAAGTCTCTAGTTTAACCAAATACCACTCTATCCAAACATCCTTCTGATGTTGATATAAAAATTCAAGTATGGCCTGTTGTGTGGCCAAATCTGGCCAGATCTCTGAGCATTCCCATATCCAGTGGGCTATTAGAAACAGCTGTACCTATTACTTTAGGTGGCAGTTAAATTTCTGCTGAGACAACCCAGAGAACATCTTTTCCCTGATCTGTTCTTCTCCCTGAGCTGCTGGGGTCTTTCTCAAAGCTTTGCTTTGTTGTTTTCTGTGCTTCTGTGGCCCTTTCTTCCATGCTTCTACTAAGCCCAAGAGTAAATCGATGAAGTCGGCTCAGGCTGTGGTGATGTTTTCCAGTGCAGGCAAAGAGAATTATGGCTTTGTTCATTCAGTCTTGGGTTAGGCTTCTTAAGAGGAAGCCAGCTGTGATCCTGAAATGTGAAAGACAGCATTTTTAGGAACTGATTAAGTTTATTTTGTCCCTGAGCTAAGGATGACATGCCATTCAGAATCTCAGTTCATATAAGACTCTTCTATCCTTCAGATAGCAGGGACTGGAAACATTTTGTTTTATCATCTCAGCTGGCACATTTTCTTCTTAAATGCAGACTTCGTTACAGTGATCCATACCTGAGAATCCCTTCAGGCTTGTCTACTACATTGCACTGTATCAGATTCAAATTGTGAAGAATCCTTGAAATCTCTAGTTCCTGCAGAATACAGTTGCTTTCCCTCACAAGCGCTGTACTAGTGAGAACATATCACAACTCTGCTCCACAGGCTACGTTCAACACTTAAAAGGCCTGTAGTCAGCTATAAGTAAAAGGGCATCTGCAAATGTGGAATTCTTAATCCAAATCCCAGGGATATTTCAAGAGAGTCAGAATAGAGATGTGCTAGTTACAGCTCTTGAAGTGACCCCTGCTTAATTGCATTTGGGTCCCGGCTCTGGGTACTTTGAGATAACTTTTAGCTCCCTGGGCTTTTCAGTTGCTACCAGTCTATCACATTTAGAACTTTAGTCTAATAGTTTAACATTTACTGTCAGGTGTGCTCTATGTGAGCAAGGCTGTTGTCTTGAAAGACCTTTACTTTGGAATTTGGTGGCTTTAAACCCCATGATACAGATATTCTGCAGTGCTTTGAATGGGTGTACAAGGATAATCTTTGTGAATTTTGCACTGCAAAATAAGGGGAGCAACTGCTCAGGTACTGCTTAAAGCTATTTTTCACTGCTACGTACCTAATAATCAATGAAGCCTTCACTAATCCCTCCTTACAGGGTGGAGGGGAAGAGTTGGCAAATATTTTTCCTCCCTTGTGCTGTTTTGCTACTTTTATTCAGCCGCAGTGCAGCTCAGTGCTAAGTCACTGAACCAGATACAGGCTCTGACCTTTTGAGTGACCTTGAGCCACATATCTCTCTATGCTTCTCTTTTGCTTCACCTTTTTGTTGTTTCCTTTAAATGCATAGCATAAAATTATGCAGACCTAATTCTGTCTTTAAAGAGCATTTTCTGTTTTAGCAGAACCCCACCCCTCACTGCTGATTCCAGGTTCTTAGGCTCATGATTAAGTTACTATGTGTAGCAAGGTATCTTACATCTGTTGCTCATTAGGGGGAATTGCCTGAGCCAGAGTAAATGACTACATTTGAAGCAGTCATCTTGACTTTCTCTGTAGTCAGTGAGAAAAATTTGTCACTCTTAGGCTGTGTTCTGCAGTAGACAGCTAACATACATCAGGTGAATCCTGTCCCCTGAATGCCTTCTTCTCTCCCTTGATTATGAACAGTGCCTAGAAAAAATAGTTGAGATAAAGATTTCCACACTGCGGTAGTCTAAAGTTACGTGGAAATTACTTTCCTAGTAAGCGGTCATATGTCTGTTCTTTACCTCAAACAAAAGTGAACTGCTTTGATGCAACTAATTTTTTATGAGCTAGGTCAAATTGTTGTATGTTTACTCTGAGCCAAATATACACATGCAATTAACGTGGCTCAGCTGACATATAAGTGGATCACGCGTTCACTCACCTACTTTTTCTAAACGTTTGTTTACCATCAGCCCACTTTGTGACCAAGTCGTTTTAAAACCCCTTCTTTTTCCCCTCTCTTTGACTGTACAGACTGAGGGCAAGGTCACTCTTTCTACTGATTTATCATATTTATCTTAGTCTCTCAAGCAGTGTAACCTCGGTTTCCACCTCTTTCTGAGCTTTCCTTTTCCTTTTACTCATAAGATCCCTTCTTTCTATGCAGCCTTCTCAATGCTCCTTATGAAGGACACTGTGAAAATGAACTGAATTTTAATACCTAAGTCCTAGAAAAATTTAAAATTCAGACTGTAGGTATGAGTATAAATTATTTTGTAAATCAGCAGCCTTACAATTTTTAAACCTGGCTGTAGTATGAATATAAGACTGCTTTAAAGAAAATACTTGTAAAGATGCAAACAGCTAGAAAGGCATCCTTGAAAATATTTTTCATAGTATGTCTGTGGGTGATAATATTCCCAAGAAAAATGTCTTTTTGTTGTTGTAGCTGGATGTGGAAACAACAGAGCTGTTTCTACAATGTAAACAGATTTTAATGTAGATTTCCAAATACTCATCTAAGACTTTTTATTGAAATATGGTTGTTTACCTATGGTATAGAAATTACACAGATATACAACATAAGTTTGATGTCTATTGTATACATTTCTGGCTGTATCAAATATTTAATACCTGGTATTCTTTGGGATTTGTTAGCATCTCCTTTAAAACTTGCCTGCGGCAGTTACAAGATGGAATGTAAAAAGTGGTTTTGATTATCGTTTTGGATTGTCACCTTGACAGTTTGGGTTGGGTTTTATAGGCATGGAGAAAGAACACACACAGTCACACACAATTGCTCCTTTTCACTTTGCATCCCTTTCCCAGTAGACAATGCTCTACAGAAATGGCTCAGGAGCAGAACAGACATGAAAGGATTACCAAGTGGAGCTATTTGAGGGAAACTTAGTTTATTATTATTTGGAGTCAGGAATATCTAAGTGGTCAGCTTAATCTATAAATTGCTATTGGCAGGGCATCACAAATAGACCTTAGTGGGTATTTGAGTGATCAAGTCAAAGACACTGCTGCAAACAAAAACAGAGAAAGAGAAAAAATAAGTGGAAGGAAAGAGAAGAGTAAATAGAAATTCAAAAAGCAAGAGAGGAAAAGCAAAGTATCTTCAGCTTGGGTTGCCCATTGAATGAATAGGAAATGTTTAACACTAAGAGGAGTCTAAGGTCTTTGCTTAATTTTTAATCTGAGCTGGATGGTGCAAGAGTATGCTAACATATCTATATGTTTCCTTTAAAAAGAAAACTAATCTGTCTGCTGTTTTGAGTACCTCACCACCTACTAGCTCGCAGGTCACCTCTAGGATGAAGGCTGCGCTTGGCCACACTGTTCTAAGAGTGCCCATCAATCCTGTTGTGTCCACTGGGGGAAAGACATTTTGTCACAAGTGAATAGGCATCAGGCAGTGGGTGACAGAGTTCCAATAACTAGTTATTTGCAGCTGGGGTTTGTGTTTGTTTTGATGCAGACTGGAGTCTGCTGTTTGAACAATTGAGCAGGCTGTTCTGAGCACTAAATATTAGGCACGAGGAAGACTCAGATGAGTGATTTTATCACAAGGGAAGGAGAAGGAAATACCACTGTTAGATGCAGCACTGTGTTTCTGCTTTCAGACTCTTTCACAGTATGATTGCGAGTTGAGTTTCTGAGATTTTCTGTAAATGACATCTGAGCATCATAATGAAATGAGTATATTAACATCTGTCTTTACATTAAGCCTGCACAGAGCTTTACCCTGAAACTCACAAGTCTTTGTGAAGCACACAGATTTTATTTTTTTTTTCCATTTAAGTCCTTTTATTACTGTGGTGCCAGCTATGGCTGCTATTGTTAAATGTCTGCCAGCATTTCCATTATAAACCTTATTTTCAAGGGATTTATTACCTACCTATTTTACTTCATGTTGTTCTGAAACTTGCCATAGAAAATTTTCAACATGGACTAAATGCCACACTCTTTCCTTGCCACATTTGATTTAAACACATATAGGCATTGTGGATTGACTCTTGCAAAAGGTAAAGGAGGATCTCAGGTAGTATCATTTTCATGCAAAATAGAAGTTGAGCAGGAAGTTAAACAAAGCATGATTTTTTTTTTTCAATTGGGAAAAAAATTGCATAAATTTTTGGTTTGGAAATAAAATTTGTCAGACTTTCATGACTGCACAGTGCGTTGAAGGATATTTTTCCTCTCCAACAATAAAAACATAAGATCAAACACCGTGTTTTGTGCATAACTATACTTTCAATATTATTTCTTATAAGTCCCATAATTCTTATTTATTCTTGACACTCAATAATGCACAGAATGCACATCTTTAAAACGCATAGAGAAATGCTTTCGGTTCCAGGTAATTACGTAGTTTTGTGACAAATCATGAGCCGTACTGTTGTCATAATGCAAAAATTCCTTCCTATTGTCTTCCCCCTACTACTGGAGGTGAAGGAGTTACAATAAAAAAGAAAAATAAAAAGCCATGGAACTACTTCATTCGCTATGTTTGTCCATTAGCAATAATCCCAAGATCTGAAAAATATACTTTACCATGATTGCAATAAGCACAACATATTTTCTTTATTGAAAGATGGTTAAA
>JAVHNF010028081.1:3710-14238 GCA_034783455.1 Micropsitta finschii | reverse complement strand
CGATCTCTTCAATGTATAGTCTGCATTCATAGTCCATAGAAAAGTCACATAGTCACATTTACAAGATGCACTATCTTCTAAGCAGATAAATGTGACCTGTCTTCCATGTTTGATCACTTGAGGAAAAGAACTTAACTTTCTTCTACACAACAGACTAGTAACATACCAGTGTAAACCACAAAGGTTAAAACCTTATGTTACCACTTCCTGTGTTCCTCTGGGCAGAAACCTGCTCTTTGCATTTTAAAACACTCCTGAAGTGTTTACACTTAAGTCCTGCTACTTCAAAGAATAACTAGTCTGTCTTCACTCATTTGTGGCATCATTCTCTTGAGAGGAAGCCAAAAAGAACTGTGAGAAAAACATCTTACTTGAATTGAAACTTTCTGTTATGCTGAATTTTTCAGTCTTCACACCAAATATTCACAATGCTTGTGTATATTTTAAACAAAGACTTTGAGCATGTGTTATTCCCATACATTTGGGATGTGTAAAATCTGAAATTTCATTTTCTTCTGGGTTTGGTTTTTTTTTTGTGTGCCTCTGTCTTCCCCTCCATTTATTGGTTTTCTATTTCTGATTTGTTTGCTTTCATTTTGGTATTTTTTATTTAATTGCTTTTAAATATAACTCTAATTTCTTAGAAGTTAAAGATAGTTTTGCCTAATCTTGACTGAGTAAGAGCACAAAAAGGCTTAAAGCTTGACTAACTGGCATTGTGTGTAAAAGACAGAATCTACATATTCCTTAATATATTTAAGCTTCTCTTTGTTTAATGCTCAGGCAGCACAATTCCTCTCACCAAATTCCTTTTAGTAATTACAGTCCTTGGGCCAAGGCAATCATATTTATGATGTTATTAAAAATTATAAGACTCTGATGAATAAAGAAATCATCCGATATATGAGACAATAGAACTAATGAAACATGAAAGATTATCTGCTTGGAGATAGATCATCTTGTGAAGTAGAGCCAAAGACGACAGATTATCTTTCTGTGTCCCTCCTTGAACAGATGAGAGAACTCACTTGAGTATTTCACATTTTTTTACTTTAATCCAGTAAATCTATGTAAATCTTTCTTTCATTCTGTTAATTTTGCAGGATTCATTAAAGTGAAGGATTCTGAAGAGTTGTTACCAAGTAGTTCTTCTAGAAATACCTTGTGAACCCCATCTCAGCAGAAAAATTGGAAGACAGGTGCATACCTTCCAGAATGCAAACAGAAGTTTGTAACTATGTAGGAAATCAAGAATAGAAGCCAGTACATTAACTTATTCCCGTACAGTAGAGTTTACATTTGTATTTGCAAAGTGTACACATATCAGAGACTTGGATGACATATGTGAGCACCAAAGGATGTAAATAGAAATAATGACAAGAATTAAGGAAAAAAAAGCTAAAAATGGACAATGAGACTGTTAGGTGGTAGTTGCCAGTGCAGTTGGCTGTTCCTCAGGTCTGCTGTAGATATTTTTGAATATATGTAGTATTTGGCAGAAGGCAAAATAAGAATGAAGGTATTCAGATATCTGTACTGTGCTTGCATTAGTAACTTTTCATGTATTAACAGCCCTGCATTTGATTATCTTTTGATTAGAAAAGTGAGATTCTACTTGAATTCCTACAGAAAACAAATACACACTGACATGAGGATTAACTTAAAAGTCGTTTCCATATTTGATGTCTATGATTCTTTGAACACAAGTGTTTTATAAAACATTCAAATAAGACTTAGTAAATAAAATATTACAGTCCTAATGTACCTTGCAGCTTGAGACACATAGTATGATTTGCCAAACGGAAAAAATAACCAGAAGGTATTCCAACTACCTATTTCCCAGCTATTTCTTATGAATCCAAAATATCTAGAATAGAAAAACAGAAATGGAAATTTAATAAGTACTAGCCTTTTACTTTTAGTCAAAATATATCAACAACAGAGTTTTACTCTTAATACATTTTCATAGATGAGTAATGCTAATAGGTATTTCCTGCATTATTTCATTCAGTTCTAATCTAAAAAATTTAGTTCTTTTCTGGATGTTTGCTATAATTTTTCTAAAGCATAATAAGTCAACCCCTATTTGGGTAAAAAAATAATTTGGATATAATTTGTGAGCTAGTTCAGTTTCTTTGTCACCATTTCATAGGAACAAAGTTACCTACAAGTCAGAAAACAGATCTGTCATCTTCCACAGTAGAGCTAAGTTGGGAAAAGGGATGCATTCAGCACAACCAGGAAGAGGAGAACTGCACAGATCTCAGAAGTTGGAGTCATGTATTTAAATTACCAGTAAATTCAGAATGTCATAGTGCTTCCCTGAATTGAAATTCAGTAGCAGTTGGCAGTTATTGCCCAGGTCCAGATGGTACGTAGTCATTGAAATCCTCCTTCATTCTCTGTACTCCTCTCACAGAGGCCAGTTGCAGTTATGAATTTGAAGCAGTGCAGAGAAATCTGTCTTCTTGTGCCTTAAGACAAACCTCCCTCTAAGCAGTCAGAGGGGACTAAGGCCCCTGTGGTGGCAGAGTAGACCATATCTTCGCTTGGCTTGCTTGCCTTCCCCTTATGCGTTTGATTGCTGTCTCAAGAAGACACTTCTCTCCTGTTTCGCCTGTGTAGGATGTTCAGAAGAGCATAGCAGGAATCTTTGCAGCCTGGCATCTTGTGTTCTTCAGTGCATTGCACCTTCCAGCTTCCTCTCTGACATAGCTGATGTATTCTTGACCACCTTCCACCCTTGTTGCCAAAAACTTTCGAAGATCTATTAACAACTACATGACTGAAGGAGACCCAGAACTCCATTGACCGAGGCAACTACTAGCTGTGGTTTCCTGGGGTGAAAACATTGATAGTAATAATACAAGATTCTCAGATAATTCTCTTTTCTAAAATGGATAGATTTTTTCTAACCCTGGATTGCAGAAATAACAGAAAAATAAAGTTCTTGCTCTATGCTATAATTTATATATTTTAACCTATGCTAGTAACAAACCATGTTGTGCTACGTGTTATATGTCTGGGATTATTATAAAGGGGATTGGAAGGATTGTGTTTTGCTGGAAGACCATGAGCAGAGTCATGTTGCATATGCAGTATGTGAAAACTAGTCTTTTTAAAAATTTTAAATGACAATGAAAGTGAGAGAATCAGTCACTTGAGAGATTTGTGGAGGTAGCAACAGAGTAAAAATGAGAAAAAAATTCAAAATAATATCTTTGTATTGCATGTTTGTTCCAATCAAATTTTGCAGAAGGGATGACTTCTGTACATCAGTAGTTTCACAGGTGTCTAAAATGCTCAGACTGCAGAATAGCTGCCTTGCTCTTACATGAACCCAAGTAATCACAGTACTTGCGATGCTGTCAATTCAGTCTCAATATTAAGTCATTAATAATTCATAGCAGATTTCATGATACTGTGATTTCTGTTGGGTGCTACTTGTGATTTTCACTTTTGATGAATTAGTCATGTCCTGATTAATTGTTCAAATTCTGATGCTTCTCATCAATAGAAATAATCTGTTCTTGAGTGTTGACAATTATTCTTGTAACTGTAATCAATGTTTCAGCGTAGATTTCAATCTGATATTTTGGTGCTACCAGGGAAAATCAGTGATCCAAAGAACTGACTGTTGGAAATATTAATGTTTGTGTGGACCTTCCTATTGAATAGTTACACATTACAGAATATGAAAGAAACAAAACATATGAAACAAGAAGCCAAACAAGTTCCTGCTATACATAACATGCTGTACAGCAATTTCAAACTCAATTAAGAATGAAGATTAACACTGCCTCAGCTAATGTTTCACAGCTCTACAGAGCAGGGACACACACCTTTACTTTCTTCCAAACATAATCACAAGACGGATAGCACTTCGATATTTAATAGAAGTCCATTTTAAAGTAATACAGTGGTCCAAGTTTTTAGGTTGACGCAGAATTCATGGCTAAGAATTATTCATAAGCTGTAAGAAAGTATCTCTTTTTCCCTCCTGTCTTTCTTACCTGATCTAGCTGCCTTTGAGAATATGAGCTCTTACAAATCAAAAATATTAATTATTCTACTTTTAAAAATCCCAGCAAAAGAGGACACAGCTTGCTGAGGTATTTCTGTGCTCTGTTTTAAATGTCAGACAGTAATGGCAGTGTCAAAGCACAGCAGAGATGCTACCAACAGGGTGATTCTATCAGCATGGAAAGGCATGCCATGTACCTCCCTGAACCAGATCACTTGTCCTTAACAGCAGGGATCATTTCTGCCACTGCAGGGTGAAGTGGAAGAGGACTGATGAGGTTAAAACTAAGCTGAGTTTTCTTTGCTGGTTTAATTTTAACCTGAGTTATTTTTTGCTCCAATTTATTGTAGGATTTCATGAACATTTGTGCTGGCATGAAGAAGGGGACACCTGAGGATTAAGAATAAATAGCAAAAGGAGAAGCAGACTTCTCCTCCCGCCTCCCCAGTCCCCTTTTAGCAACAGTGCTGGTTTAAAATGCTCATGAAGCTATGGTTTTGTTCTCTGTCCTGCTGTGGCCTCTTTCATAGGTGAGAAGATAAATCTTGGATATCTTCTTGTTCTCACTTGTTCTCAGTTTGGACTCATCCAGACTACTGTTATTAATTCTGAATATTAGTTTGATGTATGAAGGAGCCTTTTAAAATGTGTGTTAATTAAACCCATGGTGGTGGGGAAAGCAGACAATGGCAGTGTTGGATATATAGTTTCTTCTGTGTATGGCATTTTAACTGCAATAGCATGTCCAAGTAGGAAAATAAGTGGTATGTGGGGGATATCTGCGAATTACCTACATTTTATGCTTGCAGATTATGACACCGAGTATCAACCAGCTCAATTTGGGAATTTCACTCTTAACAATAGCAATACGATTTAGGCCAGGTTCAGGTCCAGAACTTTGAAGTTTGCTTCAAAGCCATCTGAGGTTGTGATCAGTCTTGTTGTCAGAAAGCTTTTGGTCAGGTATTTTGAAAATAATGCCCAGCAATAATGAAGATTGTAATTTTTTTTTTTATTTTCTTTTTTAAAATTAATAACTTATTGCCCAACAGAATTCACTGAACAGAGCAATTCTGAGTCAACCTATGATGGATACTGTAGAAAGAACTTGAAGCAAGGCATCATCGTAAGCTCACTGCTTCACAAATAGAGACTTAATTTTATCGTGGATCTTTTGCACTCGGTCCTTTTTTTTTTTTGTTTAACAGGGTGGATAATTTCTCCTGGCACTGGAGAGAACCAAGATATTGAGAATTGCCTTTTAGGGTGGCTCAGACATGTTGTCTTCAATATAGAAGATTTTGGCTGAGCATTGGATATATCTTTGTTTAATCAGGTTATGGCAAGAGGACACGATCTTACTAATAGCTGGTAGTTCTGCAATGGTTTTGGGTAGAACCCAATTCCCATGTAAAAGATGTTCCCTTTGTCTCTGTTCACACTGCTGTGAAGAAGTAAGCATGAAGCCACTGCCAGCCCACAGGTTTTGGAATGGCAGGTCAGCTGCTACGCTTAAGAGAAAGATCCCTCAGTGAATACTTCTGAGCTCATTTTCCTGCCACGTGGATGGGCCTTAATGCTCTTGTGCCTTGTATGGTTCCCACCACCCATTCCATCAGCTCTTCTGACAGATTTCTGCAGCCAGCACTGGGCAGACACAATGGCCCAAAGCCTTTTCTAGGAAGGCTGAAGTCTGCTCATAAAGCAAAGGCGGATGAGATGTATTTACCAAGAGCTGGCTGAATTTAGGCTACCTGCAAAAGAACTGTCAATGTGGAGAGCTGCCAAAGTTCCTGAGAACATTTAAATCAGCAAGATATAGATATAGCACTGAACAGTTTTGAAATCAGCATTTAAAGAAAAACATGGTCTATATGGGATATGTTTTCCACCTCTAATTTATGCAGTTATGTATAGCAAGTGTGGTTCTCCTCATTCATCAGCTTTGTGCACTGTATCTTTATTAGCCCCAGTGAGGCTGTAATAGTGACAATAGAGTGTATACTCTCTGCTAAACTGTGTGCACTTTGGAACGTGAGTGAATTTGTCTGCACCAAGATCAGCTCCTGCTTCCCCTTTTTCATTTGCTTTGATTCAACTTTCTTGCCAAAGAAATTTGGAGGCAGATTTTTTCCAGCTGCTCCTGCAAGAGTGGGGAAGTATGTATTGAAGTGATGTGAAGCATTCTGTCCTCCACACATCACAGCCAGCCTGTTCCTCAGTGGGAATTGTGCCTAGCTAAATTTTGATCCCTATCATTCCTGAGACATGTTACACACCATATACTGCAGTACCTCCTCTGTACACTCTTTGTGTTTTCTGAGCTTCTTCCTGTAAGTGAGAAAGGATTTATGAGCAAATTTGTGTTTTGTTAACATGTAATATAATGTATTACTGTTCTGGTTATGACATTATTATTTTACATGCTGTAGATGAATATGCAGGGGATGTCTTTGACATGGGCTAAGAAAATGAGTGTTACTGTCCAAAGTGTGAGACAAGACTGCAGTAACACCAGTAAAAAGAAAGGTCAGCACAACCTTAATATGTATAGAAGGCAGTGGTACTGCACTATTACACTCACAGAACTGTTTAGGTTGGAAGACACCTCTTGAGATAGGCTACTTCAAACCCAATTATTCTTTGTACAATAATATGCAATGGTTAAGGAAATAGTTCTCCTTTGAAATCTCCCTAATATTCTGTGTATTTATAATGCCAATGAAGAGAGTATTTTTAAAATATTTTCCCTAAATAATATGAAAGCTCCTTTAATAAATACGTTTCTCCTGAAATGCCACTGGGGCATGATTCCTAACACATTCGTCCTCTCCAAGGAGGAAGTAAGGCAAAATACATATTTAAAATCTTTTATTTGAATGAACAGTAGCAATATGCATGTGACAGGTATGGACTTTTTGGTACATCCATCTTCAATGCATTGAGATTAATGTGTTAAAATTCAGCATGTGTACTGAGAATGTGTTAAGTGCCTGGATCTCGCAAATACTGTAAGTACTCACCTTTGAAGTACATAGAACAGCTTGCATACTGCAAATAAACTGCATGCTGAAATACATTACTGAATCAGTGCCTCAGATTGCTATTCAACTCGTGTCCCCCACAGAGGTGTTACCTTAACCACGTTATTCAAGTCAGAGTTGACTGCTCAGTTCAGTAACAACAGGTGAAATGCAGACTGGAGGCTGGATCCCAGGGGTTTCCCGTGGTGTCTAGGCACTGAGAAATACCTCGCTAGGCCAGTGGTTGCCACAGATCAACAATGGAGGTGGAGCAAGGATGTCTGCCAGGCTTGCTTACTTGGCCCCTTTGCCAGACACTGCTGCCATGAGCTGTTAACTCCCCAAGGAGACTGCAGTGGGGATGGGAGTGCTGCTAGTATGTGAAGCAGTTTGGACCCTTCTCACATCGGTTGCCCATTCCTCCTCATGATATAGCACCTCTGTATCTCTCGCTGCAGCCGTAGTCCTGTGCCTCTACAGAAGCTCAGTGCTGCTGCAGGTCTGGGGAAGGAGGTGGACATGGACTCCTAAATAAGGCACCAGGTGAGAACAAAATGAAGTGGACAGCAGTGAACCACTGCACTAAGCATGAACATGTGTTTCTGGCATTCTTAACTGCCTAAAGCGTTTCTGAAAATTGGCTTTTGGCCACTAGAACCTGTGCAACTAAGTGTAGATATCTCACAGTATCTAAAAGTAGGGAGAAGTAGACAATCCAGCCTCCACAAATAAGGTCCCTGGACTTCACATAAAGCCCTTTCAGGGAGGCAGAACCATTCAAAACACACAAAGGGAGTCACTTAGAGCAAATCAAAAGCAAAATGTAGTTGAAGGGATGTGCCTAGAATTTGCATCCTGCCTTTATATACTTCCACCTAATCATTAGATGTGGTTTTATTCCTAATCAAAAATACACAGAATGAGCTGTCTTTAATTTTTAGTAGAAGCCATGTAATCGCAATTGTGGTGACTAAGGATGCAAGTGAAGTAAGGCTTGGAAAGAGAGGTAATTTCTTTCATCAGCCTAATTCAAACTGCTGGAAAGTCAGACTTCTCTTTGTGCTCGTTGTTTGTTTTGTTCTGTTTTTCTCATTTGGGTTTTATTGTTTGGTTTTGTGATGTTTGGGGTTTTTTTCGTAATCTGAGTTCTGTTTTCTGATAATAATTAATTCATCTGCAGAGCTGAAGTTTCTTCCTGTACTTATGCACTCATTCAGATTACATTTGCCATGTCTGGCAGCCATGCTGCAGTTGCCCAGAAAAACTGTGCCATCTGTTTTGTTGACTGGGGCTTGATTTCTCTTAGTTTAGGAGTCATAGAAGATTTCACATTTTCAGATGATTGCAGATACAGCAATACAGCTGCCTTTAAAAAAAAAAAAAAAGAAAAGAAAGAAAAAGGAAAATGCTATCTGCTTTACTTGTATTTTGCATTCAGAAGTGGATTGTCAAGTTTTGGGAATGTTTGTTCTTTAATTATCCCTTCTTCCAACATTTTTCCCAGGTTACCGATGATCAACCTCTGCAGCTTAGCTGCAAAAGCCTCTGACTGCCTCTTTTGTATAACAAGTCGCTGTTCTGCAGTGCTGTTCTGCTTCTTTTTCTACCTTCTTGTTGGTTGTGACTACTGATGTCAGCTTTATGTGAAACCACATTTTGTGGGTCAGCCTCTACCTTTTATTATTAATTAATTAATGTCATTAACAGCACAAAATTGTCCTGACACCTGACTACATGTCTTTTAAATACCTCCAGGAATGGTGACTCAACCACTTCCCTGGGCACCCTGTTCCAATGTTTGACAACCCTTTTGATGAAGGAATGTTTCCTAATATCCAGTCTAAGCCTCCCCTTGTGCAGCTTGTGGCCATTTCCTCTTGTCCTATCGCTTGTTACTTAGGAGAGGAGAACAACACCAACCTCGCTCCATTCTCCTTTCAGGGAGCTGTAGAGAGGGATAAGGTCCCCATAAAGCCTCCTTTTCTCCAGACTAAACAACCCCAGTTCCCTCAGCCATCTTTGCTTAGACTCCCATTTGCTGTACATACCCATTCATTTTTTCACAAGTGCAGATCAAATTATACTCTTACAGGGTATAACAAGTTAAATTTACACACAAGCTCAGCACTTTTTAGTATCTGTTATTTTCCAAATGTCAATAATACTTGCTCTATCAGTATACTGATGTCAAAGCACTGCCATGCACAGGCATTTGTTGAGCTGTAAAAGGAGCTGATGCAGATTCATTTCCTTTCCTCCCAAATAAAGTTACCTTTTTCAAGCAGCTGAAAACAGAGTCCATTTGACCCCTCCCAGCACCCCTAATTAATCTGGAATGTATCTTAACCTGCTCTAAAATGATCAGAAGTTTTTGGCACCTTTTGATTTTCAAGTTCATAAGTATCGTGTTTGTGAAAACTGGGTGAGTCGTGACAGGTTTCTCAGTGCTTGAATGAAAGCTCATATGTCTCATGATGACTTGCTCAGTTCATAGTGACTATGGCTCAGGAGTTGGGGAATGATCCATTTACCACTAGACTTCACACAAAGCTATTTGACTTTATACGGTTTCTCTGTTTTCCATCACTTTCCTCATCTTTTTTCAAGCTCTGAATTTGACTCTCAGAAACAGAAGAACACTTCGGTGTTGTGAATTGGAGCAGAATATGAAGGCAAAAGCAGAATTTGTTTGTTATAGACTTCATCATGCAAGTACTTCCCTTTATTATTTTATTGCTGTATCTAATGCCACATGGAACAAGCTCATTGCTGATTTTCTAAAATCTTTCTCAAGCTTTGAGATTCTATTTCTTTTATAAGAAAAGTTATGGTCCTCAGATTTTATTGGTCATTGCTTTGGTTTTTCTTAATTAAAAAAAACAGTTTTGTGTTCTGACTTTTTGGCATTTATGTTCTGTCATCCAGTTGTCTTTTATTCCCTCCCCTTTGTTTTTCAACTTTACAAAGCAATTAAAAAAATAAATAACACGAGTATATTAATTCCAGTCTTTTCCATAAAGCAGATTTGGAAATTTCTTTTTTGTTATTATTCCAAACCCACTATGGCCTTTTCTTCATAAAGCTTGTGTTGCTGTTCTTCTTTTTTAAGTCTTTCTCTTTGGCAAAGAGCGCGTCTGCATTTTTCTGCTCTTTATGAATCGTGAATTGCTTTTTTGTTCTCAGAAGAAAAGTAAAGAAAATAATGAATTGAGACTGCGTATTAGTTATACCCCATAGGAGTCTGTCAGAAGTGCAAAAATAGATTACGGCGTGCTGAATACAAGATCTCTGAAGACTATTCCCTTAACATTCTAAGCTAAGGCTGCTCCATCTGCAAACATTTGTTTTGCTGAAGGAGTATCTAAAAGGTTGTCAGGGCACACAGAAGGTTAAAATTTAAGCAGAGACAGGACTACCTACAAACAGTAATTCCAAGACTGCTAGTAGTTTTGAGGGCTAAGAGGAAGCTTTGAGTGAAATG
>JAVHNF010028080.1:4993-15665 GCA_034783455.1 Micropsitta finschii | reverse complement strand
GGATATAAGGAGGAAGTTCTTTACTGTGAGGGTGGTGAGGCACTGGAATGGGTTGCCCAAGGAAGCTGTGAATGCTCTGTCCCTGGTGGTGTTCAAGGCCAGGTTGGACAGAGCCTTGGGTGGAATGGTTTAGTGTGAAGTGTCCCTGCCCTTGGCAGGGGGGTTGGAACTAGACGATCTTAAGGTCCTTTCTAACCCTATCTATTGTATGATTCTATGCACATTGCCTATATGAGAACATATGTGGCCTTTCAGTAGTGAGGTCCAAGAGGCTAGATCGTCAAGCTTAATATCCAGCATGGTACATCTCTAGAGCTGCCCAGAGCCTTGGAGGTTCCCCAGCCATCAGCCTGGACATTCCTGTGGCAGCTGAACCTGTGCTTGTGTAGGGATGGGTGTGGGTGGGCACGAAAGTCCCCTGGCATCTGTGACTGGAAGAGCACCTGCTGCCTGGGATGGGCAATGGTAATGGGAATTCTCTGTGGTCCTTGCAGTCACACTGTGGAACCAGTTGTGGGCATACTGGACTTTCAAAGAGTTGTCTTGGAAGCTTTGAGAAGCATCTACTCTGGGTGTGAGAATTGAGATTGTGTGTGGGGGTATCTCTGGTCAGTATGTTTTGGGAAGAACAAGTGGCATGCTTGATCATCACCATGATTAATCAGGTGATGATCATTGCTAGCTTGTAGCCCTTCCACCATAACATGAGGGTGATAAACTCATCTGAGTACTAATAATTTTTTAGCTTTGAATAAAAAAGTAAAATCTGGTTTCTCTCCTGCTTTCAGAAATTTCCGAGGTTTTGTATCTGAAGTATGTGTAAAGGAAGAAAGAGGTTGAAGCTCTCCTATTGTAGAGTGGTTAATCCCAAATAGTTGAAGTTTACTTTGGTTGTAAACAAGTGGCTATAGTCCATGTTGCACAAATCATACCACTATTTTCATAGGTGGCCCTACGGTCTGTGGCGAGGATGATGCTAACATCTGTGACATTGTTCTGTGGGGTTCATGGGTCACAGACCTCCTGATTCCAGAACTCCTGACAAATTCTGTTCTGCTTTGGCAGCATCCTGTGGTACAAGTGGCAGTGGCACTAGGGCCCATGTCCCCATGGTAATGACTTGGTGTTGGTGCTGGTCATAGCAGCACTGCAGTCTAGGCCTGGGTTGGCGTGGTGTGTGTCTGTTACCAGCAGCAGGGTGGCGGTTAATGAATACTAAATACTTCAGGGAAAAATAAATACAACTGTTCAAAGTACATTAGGAGGAAATTAGAGGCAGGGCACTGAAATATAAAAACCAGGTATGCGTAGTGGTTTCTATGTCTGATTTCCAACCCGTGTATGAAAGTAGTGATTTAATACTCGATTCTTTGTGACAAAAATGATTCAAAGAGCCATATTTTTCAGGGCTCTCGATCTGAAGCTATTCGAGGGTGACCGGTACAGATTAGATAAGGATCCGGGAAGCTCCTCCGTGCCATAAACCCTTTGTTTCGGGATTTCCCTCCTCAGGAACTCCCCTCCTTGCGCCCGCTGGCAGCCGCTGCGGTACAACTCGCCCGGGAGCCGTGTCGGCTGCCGCTGAGGCGAGTCGCTCCCCCCCCGTCCCCTCCCGCGGAATGGTTCCGCCCGCCGCCGTGCGCAGTCATGTGCGCGGTCCTGCGCGGCGCCTCTCGCCTCGTCCCCTCAGCGCGGCTGGGCCGGGCTCGCACAGGCGCCGGGTCCTGCGGCCTCCTCCCGGACAAAAGGGCGTAGGGAAGCGGAGTCGCCTGGGCTATAAGGCTGTGGAAAGCGAGGGCAGGCGGTCTCGGTTGTGAATATTTTCTGATTTTTCCAGAAATCAAGCAGAAGATTGAGCTGCTGATGTCAGTTAACTCTGAGAAGTCGTCCTCTTCAGAAAGGTACAGCTGCATCTCCTGCATGAGCGGTTCATGGTGTAGCACTGCCGAGCAGCGCGCAGGGCTTTGCTCCTTCCCTCGGCACGTTTCCTGGCGTTCTGTACGTTTTGCATGCTGGTTATTGTACCGCATCCATCGAACCTCTCGTTTTGGTAATGCTTTGTGCGTTTTTTTGCAGAGATTTGTTTTATTATGTTATTTTTAATGAAGCCTGCCCGGCTGTGGCATGCAATTCGTACTACAGCAGGCTTGCGTGTGCTGGTGCTGCAGACCCTGCTCCTTCCCGCTGCCGTGCAAACAGCATCTCTAAATTCGCCTTTAAAGACCTCGCATTCTTGTGTTGCAGGAAACCGTTCCACTGTTGCAAAGGGTTCCTTTCAATTTAGATGCATAGGCGATACAACTTGGTGAAGCGTTTCATGTCCTGTTATGTGGAAAGGGAGTGTCCTTTGCAAAGTAGCTCAGGAATCGCAAATCCTCCAATTAGTCACATTCTGTAAGATAGATGTGATCCTTGTTCAAGTCTGTGCTAGGAAATGGAGCAGTCGCTGCATGCAGTAATGGTTCATGCCTGCAGGTAAGGACAAAATGACTCAGAAGTGTTTTTAAAGCAATTATTTTATCTGTCAGTCAGATTATTACATTTCAAGTAGCTGTTTTGTTTTGAAGAAATATTCCGGGGTACTAAATGCACATTTAAGTTTTCTGACATAAAATAATCTGCTGACTATTTTGTCGATTTTCAGTGATCTAGCCCTGTTCACTGCTCCTTTGCTTGCGGCTGAATTCTAGGAGAGATTTGTATTTTCAGAATAGCTTAATTCCAAAGCAACAGATTTTTTATTTTCTCCCAAATAATTTACACTAATCCTTTTGGCTGTATGCAAAAAAAACATCTGCATGTTCTCTTTTGCCATGTTAACATTGAACACTGGCAAACCCCCCCATATTTAAGCACTCAAACTGTATGTTTAGCTGAAATTATTATCTGAAGTGTATTTTAATGAATGGCTCAGTATAGAAGGACATGATAATGCACTGAAAACTGTCTTAAGGAAGCAGGCTAAAAGGCATCTTTCAGAATGAACGAGTGCTGCGTGGCATGGTTTTAAAAAACAAAATGAGCAGCCTGATTAGATTTATAAGTATATTTGTGTAAGATACACAGAAGCAAACTGCATTGCCTTTCACCAGCTGTAGTATAACAAAATACCAGCATTGAGAGATACAGAAAATGGTGGGGGGGAATGGGTTGTTAAGTCACCTTACCAAAATGGAGAAATATAAGAAGAGCGTTGAGAGATACTTTATTTATTTATTTATCCCAAATTAAGAATCATAAAAGAAAACCTTAAGGTTTATTTGTTTACCTTTATCCCACCCTGATGCGTGAAATTTTTAAATACAAGACTAATAAAATGGTGATGATAATGGAGAGGATGATGGGGTGAAAATAGTAAAGGAAACAGATGTTAACTTGATTTTTTGGAAAAGCTTTTGTTGGTGTTGCTGTGGGGAATTTGATATGTAATATAGATATTTATTTTATAAATATGGATGTTACACAGCACCTGAAAACTGATCAGCCTGGTTTTTGGCAAAATGTGCGCATAGTTGAACTAATGGTAGTCCGAGACAAATAGGTCCCTTGTAAAGAATTGTAACACATAGTTAGAAAATGATGCATTTTCTGAGATCCATTTAAATGCCGTTCATTAAAAAGTAATATTATTATAACAGCATGATGCTTTATCATGTAATAAAGATTTAAGTGTGAATGTTAATTTATATATGCACATAGATTTCTTTTGAGGATGTAAATACATGGTACTGTTCATCTGGAGATTGATTTGATACATCAGCTGCATGATTTATGTGGTCAGTTGTAAATGAAAACAACTTTATGTATAATCTGAGAGTTTTTTTTTTTAATAGCCACATTCTTTTCAACTATCTAAAAATAGATGGAATTTTTTTGCAAGCTGTTACGAAACAGTGCTCTCTCTCCTATTAGCTGCCAGTTCCTTTCAAGGCCCTTTTAAAATTACTGTATAAAAGTTTTTTAAAGAAAAAATGAACATTATGGTATTGAGAGTCTGAACTGCTAAAACTGTCCTCAGTCTGCTTTATAGCAAAATTGCAGTGTGTTCATACTACGCAAACACGAAATCATGCATGTGTTTGACAAACACTGAAAGGTAATTCCAGCTTTCATATTTTATTACTAGTTTTTACCCTTGCTTCTGATGGGTGGAATTTTTGAGAAGCCTGAATTCTCTTAAGTGGAAATGTCAGGTGGAAGATCTGAAAGAGTCCATGGCTTATTTCTGGTTTTCCACACTAGTAGAGACTTCTAGACATTGCTTGCATAGCAGGAGGGGAGGGAGAGAAGGTGCTCTGTGCATTCACAGAAACATGAAATGGGAATAGAGAAGCTCATTACTTGCCTCTTTCTTTGGTTGTTTTTTGTTTTTCCAAGATAGTTTAAAATTTGTAGCTTTTCTTGCTCACTTGGCAAGTTCAACATGTTATCCTATCCTAGGGAAAAAAAAACTGAGAAGGAAGCTGGAATATAGTGGATGGCTTGGCTGTTATGGATGATCAGTATGTTAGAAATCTTGCAGCATTCTCTTAGCATAGTTGGTTGGTTTGATTCTAAGAGGCTTTTAGGAGACATTAGCAAGAAAGTGAGATGAACCCTTTTGTTGAGGATCCTCTGAGATGTTAGAGACATTTCAGCCATGAAAAGTAAATAATTACAAACTAGAGGCATTAACTCATAGTGACATCCTTCCTTTCCCCTTACCTGTGCCCTAGAAAAATGGTAGTTGCAGATGAAGGGGATAAGATAGCTGTGTTTTTGTGTGTTATGAGGTATTTCATTAAGCAGATACAATCAGGCAGCATATGTAGGTCCTAGATTTCTGAGTAGTTAATGTTGCTGCTGTATATGTTAACAGCCTGTGGCAAAGTCCTCACTCCTTGTTGATAAGGTAGCCCCGGTAACTGCGGATGCCTCTGTGCACATGAACGCTACAGTGGATCAGGTAACCTGGAGCTTGTTACACTGAATTGATTTGTTTGGATGTCTAAGCTTTTAAGTATAGTGTGGAAGTGTTTTCCTACAGCATACTTACAATGCAGCACACACCTGCTTTCTTTATCTACTAAGCAGTAATTTAACTACCATGTTCCCCCATGTTATATTTCAGTGGAGGCTGTCTGAGGTTACTTTCTCCAGCCTTACAAATATCATTAGAAAGCAAGTAGCAGCAGCCAGACGAAGACAGTCTTTCAGGAACCCCCCAAGAAAGCAAAAATACTTTCATTTCTGTTGTGTGAGTTACACACTCTTCTCATGCACAGTACAGTCAATGCTTTGGGCTGTACAGATTTTCTTATTTTGCCTTTTTTAGGGCTTTGTGGTTTCTGTTTTGTTTAGAGAAAAGTCAGTTCTTCCACCTGGACCACTTTCTACTCTTTAGACTGCAATTCTAATGTATATATAGTATTTTTCTTTTTCATAAAACTTTAGTACAGAGAACTCAGTATTTTTTTTTTTTAGCTCTGATTTTTGGATTCTAAATTTATGTCATCTTAGCAATGCATTTTGACTACAGGATATTTAGGGGTAAAGGCTGTTAGCAAGGCTGAGAAGTCTGAAATATCTGACCTGCCTTTTTATGTCTTGTTGCAAAGGCTGCATATCCAGGCAGCTTTAAAGTGAATTTCTACTTCACTGATTTTTAAAAGGAAAGTAATAGCAGCCACTCATGAGCAGTCTTAAAGTAGATAACCAGCATGTGTATAATTCGATTTTTATCATTTTGAGTGATTTATTTCATAAGTAGTAGCAAAGGGAGGCTACTTTCAAATGACAGTAGGTCAGTAAAGTTTGTCATTCAATATGTAGAAGTATTTGGGGTTGGGGTGGTACAAGGTTTAAGGATGACATGTTTTTGTGTGTTTGCTTTTTTGTTGTTTGGGTTTTATTTTTTTTTTTCAGCCTTGGGCTGTGTATACCTCTCTCTCTTTGAGATTTGTCTTTGGAGAGCAAATTAATGTATTAGTGCTTTTACGTGGTTTCTTCATCAGGTCATGCCAGGAATACAGTCAGGGATAAATTAAAGGAGCAAGAAATCTAAAATAATGAGGAGGAAGAAAAAAGCTGGAGCCTGTCTCCTGCCTTCTCTAAGAGACATAATGTTAATTGATGTAAGAGGCAATGTGGAACAAGTTTATGATGCTGAAGGATTCTTTTGGGTTAATGAAAGGGAGGGGTTTGTTCAGTTGTGGATGCATTGCTTTTCCTGAGGCAGAAGTGTCACTCGTAATGAAGAACAGAAATAAAACGCTTAAAAGCAGAAGTACCTTCAGTTCACAACATTTAGTTTGAGTTGACATTGCTGTGTATCAGATGTGTTGTAATAATTATTAGATAATAGGGCATTATAAGATAATTCTATTGTTATTTATGTAACTAACACTGAAACAATAAATACTGTCAAAATAATGCAACTATTTCATCAGTTCCACTAACTTCTAAGTGAATTTTGAAATACTATATTTTCTTTAGCTGTCTTCCTGCTTTACTTTTTTTTAAGTGTAAAAGAAATATTACTTCACTTCCATTTTGGGGCAGTCCAAATTTATTTTTAGTGATCAGAGAACTTTATTTTTTCAGTTTTGTTTAAAATAAGATACCAGTAACAATGAAGAGTGTATTTTTTTTTCCCCTTTATTTCAGACTTGCACGCTAATACTGCTGTTCATTGTATTTTATCTCAGAAGTAGGAAGGAAATAATCCTATCTTAATGTAGGCCCTAAGTTATTTGTCCAGGGAGGCACTCTCCAAACTCTGCTCGGTGACAGTGTGCCTCTATAGCTCTCTTAGACTAGATACTTAATTTTAGATTACTAAAATTGGACCAAGCAGATCCCTATATTTTATATATTTTTCATATGAAAGGTTTCACAGGCTCATTGTTTTGGAGTGCAAGGCTTTTAAGTGAAGTATGAAAGGGATGTAGAGAAGGAATGCTGCCATGTGCCATTGTGCTAGTCTAGAGGGAAAAAAAAGGAAATAGCCTGTGGAAGCAGCCACTTGCAGAGCAGCTTTTTCACTTGAGGTGATATTTTTAGGGGACACAGCACTCATTTTACAGTTGGTAGTACTTATATCAGCTCATCAGTCGGCTTTGAAAAGATTTAGAATTTGAAGTGTATTTTATTTTTCAGTGATGGACTTTATTTCTGTGTCTGTCTGGTATTTCTGCTATATGCAAGAAAATCAATGTCTTTGGTATTTCATTACAAGTGCAATATATCATTAGTATCCCTACTAGTTAGTGATCTTCAGTTCATGACTTGGTATTGTTTAGATGTGTTTGGTTTTGTTTTCTTCCTTTCTTTTTTTTGAGCCTTTTATCATGCAGTTATTTGTGAGACAGTTATTACGAGGAGGTTTCTGATATACCTTCTGACAACACAGATAGTGGGGTTTGACACTGTTGGAATTACAGAAATTTGGGAAAGGGAGAGATTTAAGACGCTGGGGGGTTGTATGAGATCTTCCTATACAAGAACTGTTCATGGGAAACTAATTGAAGCAATCAAGTGATGATTAAAACAGTGGGTAAAAAAAAAATATGTAAAATACTTGAAAACTATCACTTCAATGATATACTTCGTCTGAGGTAAACATGTATTTCAGTTCTACTTCATGTTAAAATAGCAGTCAAAAAGCAATGGGTAATTTCTAGCAAAGCCTTTTGTATCACAAATTCAGTCTGTTTTATGACTTGAAACTTTTTGCCTAATCACTGTCTTAATCCTGACTTCGCTAAAATGTCCACACCAAATCCCCTGACAGATGCTGGGGGAATGTTACCTGATTGATTATATGAAACAGTATGAACCTGTGCTAGATGACTGTGTTTCTATGTCACAGTGCTGTGATACAGGATGAGTTAGTAGTTTTCTCCACCTTCACATTATATACTTACAAATGAAGAATAAAGTATCTAGCACTTGATAACATTCAGTAAATTTACTGTGATACGTTGTGTGTATTTTCATTGATATGCAATTGATGTAGTTACCAAGAGATGCTAAGCAAATGTATGCCAAGTAAGGCATTCCGTTTTGTTGCATATTTTGTGTATTATAAGCATATTATCAAGAGACTGTGGCATCCCTCAGCTTGTGAGTGTCTGTGAATCCTGCCATACAGTTAAGCGGATTAGTCTTTTCATTGGATTGGAAAATACCTGTTCGAAAGATACTGTGACCAGAAGGTTTTTTACTAGTTGTGTTTTCCAGAATTTTATACTCCTGAGCCAGTATCTGCCCCAGGTGCTTCTCTTTTTTCATCCCCTTAGAGCTTAGGTAAACTGGAAAAATTTATAGACAGTTGCTGTTACCTTAAAAACAAATGTGAAAGTCATCTCATTTGGGATGCCTACCAAACTCATGTTACTCTTTGTGACTAGATGGATAGTGATTTGCTACTTCCCTTTCTTTTGCTTCACACTTTTTGTTTCTTTTTATTCTTTAAATCTCCAATTGCAAAACAAATGTGTGCAACTGCATGCTCTGCCTGTTACATATACTACAAACAACCACATCCTACGTAGATGTTCTGTTTATATGATGTTTTGGCCATCGTGCTTAATAAGATGTTCAGAAGGCACTTTAAATAACCTCTCTGTTAAATAAATGTGTGCTAAGTGTAACTTTATCATAGAATCATATATTGGTTTGGTTTGGAAGGGACCTTAAAGCTCATCGGGTTCCAATCCCTGGCTATGGGCAGGGACACCCTCCACTAGAGCAGGTTGCTCGAAGCCCTAGCCAGCCTGGCCTTGAACACTGCCAGCAATGAGACAGCCACAGCTTCTCTGGGCAACCTGTGCCAGTGCCTCACCACCCTCACAGTAAAGAATTTCTTCTCAATATCTAATCTAAATCTCCCCTCTGTCAGTTTAAAGCCATTCCCCTTTGTCCTGTCTCTACATGCCCTTGTAAAAAGCACCTCTCCAGATTTCTTGTATGCCCCTTTAGGTACTGGAAGGCTGTTCTAGCTTCTCCCAGAATGTCTCCTAGAGCCTTCTCTTCTCCAGGCTTAACAACCCCAGCTCTCTCAGCCAGTCTCTGTAGGAGAGGTGCTCTAGCCCTCTGATCATCTTTGTGGATCTCTGGACTTGCTTGAACAGTTCTACGTCCTGGTTGCAGTACTGCAGGTACTCTCACAAGAACAGAGTAGGGTGAGATTTATCTTCTTGTCTGCTAAAACAGCAAAGAACTGTAAATTGGTGATATCCTCATTTAATAAAAGATAGTATTTTCTTCTCTTCAGAGGTTGTGAAACGTGTATTTTAATGTTGTGTTGGTTAATCTCGAAGAATTTTTTTCAGAACGTGGAGCTGTGTAATTCTGTGTAAGGGAGAATAATTCCTTAAAGCTACTTCACATATTGAAAAATGTCATTGGAGTAACACAAAATATTTTAAGAATTCAGTGCTTTGTTTTCATGAAGTAACTTCCTATGCTCCAAATCTACTGGGATGTTCACTGCCTTCCTAAGAAGGCAAGGACTTGTCCTCACTTCTGTTCCTTGGTACTAATGTGCATGGGAATAGGGCAGTGTATATATTTTCTGGGAGCAAAGAAGGCCATATTAGTGCAGAAACTCTTCTTAAGCTTATGTGTTTGTGTTGTCAGAGCTTAAATATTAGTAATTCTGGCAGAACTAGTAAAATTGGTTTTGTTATTAATACTACTATAAAGAGACCATGTTATTTTCTTTTGTAACTACTGTATTGGAATATCCAGGAGTGATTTTTCTGTGGAGATGTCTGAAATTCCTATTGGTTTCAGTGGACAGCTGTTTTGTTATTCTGTATCCAGCATTAGGACCTGCATATTCTCCTTGTCTGTCATCTAGAGCTGCTGTGGCCACTGCCCACAAAAGCATTCAGTTCTTGCCATGCCCACATACCAAACAGACATCAACCTCTGTTTATTCCATGCTATGAACTGGAATGGAAGATGTTTGGAATTAGCTCTGCTCCTTCTATAAAAGGATTACCTTACCCAGAGGGAGACCACATGTGGTGGTTTCCTCAGCGTAGTACTTTGTCATCCCCAGTGTGACAGTGTAAAGCCTTTCTGACGGCTCCTGTTGCATATGTGAGAAGAATCAGGAATTTCCACTGCTGCTTGGTGTCATAGCTATGAGAAGTGTCTGCTTCCAAGACGACTGATACAGCTTTGGACCAAGACCTCCCTAAGAGATACGGAAAAGATGATCAACCACAGTGATTCAGAAGTGCATTTTTGTTAGTTAAAACATTTCATTTCTAATACAGTATGAATAAGAGTACAAAGAATCTTTATATACTTGGTTTGAAGTCTCACTTGACTTCTTCCCAGGTAATCAGTGTTTCAGAATATTATTCTAGAAAGCCAAATGAAAAAAGGTAGGAGCCTTCCTCAGAACACTTAGTTTCACAGCAGAAGTGAAAGAATGCAGAACTTTGAAATTACTGGTGATCAAGGAAGAAGTCTTCCCCTTTCTCACAGGTACTCTTGATATCTGTGGGTGTATTACTGAAATGATGAATTAGCACAGGCCCTCTTCTCTGGAGACTGGCTGTAGCACGCTGCCAGAGAGTGCAGGAATCCTTTGGCAGACCACTAGTAGTCAAAGGTACTGTTGCTCTTGATGGAAATCTGTTTACAAGTTTCCCCAAGGCAAACTTATATATTAAAT
>JAVHNF010028058.1:0-17248 GCA_034783455.1 Micropsitta finschii | reverse complement strand
TAGCAGTAACAGTAAGAAGTATCCTCTACTGCAGGGCATATGTAATTTGCTCATTTAATAATGATTTTAAAATGTTTAAAATCTAAACAAAACAACACGTTCCTACTCTTGTATTCAGGGGTGATTTATCCATCTTTCATGATGAGACAGGTTTAATAATTATATAAGCCCTTGGGCTAGTATACATGAGCATTAAAGTGAATTATGACATGATCAGACTGCTAAGGAAAGCCACAGTTATTTTGCAGAAAGGGGGCCAATTTCTGCTCCCCTGTAACTGATTGTATTGATATAGGAGTCAGCAGAGTTACCTTCCTGCAAAATTTGCTCTATGCCACCTAATGTAAGCTTGAGATTATAACACTGTCATACTTGTACTCTCTGCTGCCAAGATAATAACACTGCAAAAATATGGTAATTGTTCAGCTTTACATTGCAAGTGTACCTATAACATGCTGTAAAACAATGGGAACAAAACAAGAGATAACTTGAGCAAACAGATTTATAATATATGTGGTTTCAGAGTGCGAAGCATAAAGGGGGAAAGCAAGAGAACTGTATAGCTACAATAGTTTGACTGAAGATCAGAGAAGTCAATGGGAAACTTTCCATTTTTCTTTCGGTGAGATTTAGATCAGATCCCTTTGGGGAGTCAATGAAGTTTATTTCCATTATAAATATACAGTTGATATGTCAAATTATACTACCATCATGAGAAAAAGATTACAAAGTCACAGCCCAGCTGAATTTCACATGAAAAAAAAAGGTTACATTAAGTTACTTTTGCCAAATTCTAAAGAGAATGACATTTGACAAGGAAAACATTCATACTTCTTAGATACAATCACTAGAGTTTATTCTTTCTGTGTAATAAGTCTATTGCATTCACTAATGAGCAAGCTGTAGCTCTTAAAGATTGGTCCTTGCTGACCTCTCTCTGTATCTTCCTCCTGATCTTAGCATATATTTTAACAGGAGGAAAAAAAGTTTTTACTCCAAAATATTCAACTGCTAGTGGAGACTGAATAGGTGTACCAGTTGCAACTAACTTATCTCGAAGTAAAAGGTTTTTTTTGACTTCATGGATTTCTTATTTCAGTGACTAGTTTGATTTATAAATTAGCTTCAATTTTTCCTCTAATGAAGACAAAGCATTATTGCAAAGGTAAACTCTTTTTTACAGTCATAAGGTAGACTGTCTGATTAATGGCTTTCATTCCCTGAGTGTTATATGTGTATCAACCATATCTTAGGATGAACCACAGGTTTTGTGAAGACCTCTTTATTTAAAAAATGAATAATACCAATCAATATTTTGTTAATTACACAGAAAATTGATAAGGAAAAGAGCCTTTGACAATATTTACATCGGAATCTGTTCTTTCCCATTTGAAAAACTAAATAATCAACATGCTTTAATCAAGCACTCAAAATTCAGAATTTTCAACCATTTCTACTCATTATAAAGATAATTTGGTTTTGGTGGGTGGAATTCTCATTAGACTCTGAGCTGGTTGACATGTTTCGATAACTGCAAAACAAAGTCAAAATCTCAGCAATGTGAAAACAAACACATTTGTTTATTTTCCAAATAGACCCTACTGACATTCTTTTCCCAAATTAAAAACATTCTAATTTGTACTGATAAATTTCACATGCCTCTAATTTTGAGGGATATAATTAATTTTGGTTCTAGATTAATAAGTTCTCCATATATTTTATATTCTCCCTTTACCCTGTGCACTGACAGGTTGTAAAGAGGACATAACAGAATGGAGTCTAAAAAAGAAATTACAGCAAAGAGATGAAGGAGTGGTTTTTATCTGTCTGTCTCCTAAAGTCTTCAGGTGGTGACTAGATGCCTACAGATAAGACATTTTTAATCAAGGAGTTAGAGAGCTCCATAGTTGAAATGACATTGAGTGAGTCATAACTCAGATCATCTAAGAAAATCTACAGTCATTAGAATATACATCCCTCTGAATACAGATAGAAGTTTTCCAAGAGCCAAAGACTAGATCTTCCTGATCAGTAATTTCAGTGGGAAGAGGAGTTTCAGGGGATCAACATGTCATTTTTAAAGGACCTAAATGTTAGAGCTGACCTAGGGCAATATGACAGAAGTCGCTGGCTGAAATTCTGGCTCCACTGAGCCCAAGAGGGAGTTGGAATTCAGTGGGGCCATGTTACCACCCAGTGTGTCAATGGGAAAATTGCCAGTTTAAAATTAGAGAAAACTATATAAGATATTTAACCCCAGGAAGCAAAATAGAAAAGGTATTCCAGTCCCCAGTCCCTCATCTCCCCTCAAACCAATGATATGGGCCAAATGAGGAGTGACATCAGATTTATTGGTCTGTCTCAGCACAAGATGTACGTGAGGCAAGGCTCAGCAGAAGACGTGTGAGTTCTTTTTACTTCTAACATATAAAATGGGTATCTAAGGGAGTGAGATACTGCATAGATTGGATGAAATGAAGTTCATCAGTAGGTTCACAACATCACAGAATATTTAAGGTTGGAAGGGACCACTGGAGGTCATCATGCCCACCCCACCTGCTCAAGCAGGATCACCTAAAGCAGGTTGCCCATGACTATGTCTCAATGGCTCAGTTCCACAGAAACTTCCAAGGACATACTCCACTCTTCACCGTCAAAATTCAATGATGATGCCATCACACCTTCTAGGTTTGGACTTCTTAGGTGCAAACTCTTCTCTAGCTCTTTCAGCACTGCTGTTTCTCATTCACCCATGGATTTTCCAGCAGGAATTGCTTGGCATGCGGGTAGCTAATAACCCCTCAGGTGCTATGAGAGTGTAGTTCTAATGACAGGAAAAAGGAGGAAGAAGTGGGTACTTTTGGAATGTTTTATTGTAATTTAAATAGACTTCTAAGATATGAGAAGATGGTAATCATGTCAGAGGTTACAAGAAGTTTCTGTGCAATTGCAAATCCATATTCTCTGTCCTAACACACATTCTGGGAGAAGGGCAGCCAAAGGTAAGTGGCAGAACCAGGAGGAGTAAGAGAGCTGTTAGCCAACTCTGGTTTGTCTCTCCCTCTTATCAGATCATAACTTCACAGTAGCAGCTTCCACAGCAAAATCCTCGTAGCCTTTCCATATTAACTTTCAAGCCTGACTCCCTAGACATGGAAAATTTCAGACACACAAGAGCACCTAATGAAGCAGAGAAGTTCTTCTGGCTGTGACAAACTGCATGGGATCCCTCTCTGATGGAGCTTGGTTTCCTTTGCATAAAAGCCCTGCAGGTTTCTCAATGAGATGGACTAGGTTAATTTGTCATTAGTTATTAGGAAAATCCTGACAAAGATCAAGACCATGCTGTGAATGTTTGATGGGCACCTGATTGTGTTTTTTCCAATTGGCTAAGGTTTCCACTGCTGGACATGTATTTCAGACTGCTATAAGATCAATCTGCACTCAACTATTTTGTGCTGGTAGACGTCCCAAGGAATGTCACTGAATGAAATAATTTGGGATACAACATGGCGTAACAGTATGCAATTGCTCTGCTGAGATTATTTCAATTTTATATCCACTTATGAAACTACAACAAAAATCTGTCTACTGGTAAGATTCAATTTTTATTTTTTTTTTTCTTGTCAACCAGTTTTTTCAACATTTTAGATGATATTTCCTGTTTTTATACATCCTGGGTTGCAGTTCCCAGGACAGAACGAAGAAAATGGGCATCAGTTTAGATTATCTCTGCCAGGAAATATATAATAATGCTGTCATTCTTAAGAAAACTCTGCAGCAGCAGGCTCAGACAGATACAAAGTAGAGCACATGCATGGATTTGTCATCCTGCCTTACTCTTAAACAACATTGGCTTCTTTGTCAATTGTGAGGAAACAAGCGGGAAAACCCCTTGGAGGTGAGCCACACGTTTATTTGTTCCTGAGCTCTTACAGCAATCCTGGCTGCAACACAATCCTTTTTTTAGAAAGGAGAGGTGAGCATCTGTGCAACTTGTTCAGAAAAGTCAGCAGGTACGTTTGACAAATGCATTTTCTTGACACATGTTGACTTGCGACATCCAAGGACAGGATGTATGTGACTGCATAAATGTGATGTTCATGACAGATCGTGAGTGCTGCTACTTGTCCCTTACAGCTCTGCTTCTGGTATGAAGACGCCATCCAATAGGGGAGGGATCAGTGGGCCAGAGGTGCCCTACTACACTAGTGACATGAAGTGAAGCAAACCCTGGTGAGTAGATGGCTAGAAACATCCTTTTTGCTCTTCTGCATTAATGTCCACCACTATGTTTCTATTCAAATTAGTGATTTAGTAAGACCAGGTCTTACATCAAGTTTAGCTGAGTGTGACAGGTCCTCCTGAGAGGGGACACATCTTACTTTGCTGCACTTCCTTCTTTTTCACTATAGTCAGATTATGAATAGGTTCAGCTCTATCTTTATCTTGTGGCCAAAAGAATTCTAGACCTATGGACCTAAAGTCCTACCAGTTCCCACAATACCTGTTACCAGTGTGCCAGTGGGAAAAAGATATGTTAAGAAGTCCCATTATTTGGTGTTGTAGATCATTCATTATTTTTGCCTTCACCTTCCTTTGTGGGAGATATCATAAAAATATTTGTTTCTAGCTGCAAAGAGAAATACCTTTTTCTAGTAGATTCTGTTTTTTTCTTAGGCCATATATGGGAAACAAGGCCCAGTGATCAAAGATGCCATTTAGGTAGTTGCATTCCCCATCCTTACCAGTGCCAGAGACTTGGTCATCCCAGAGGCTAAGGAGTACTCTGGTGAACTTGTGACACAGGCAGGTGGTAACTTAAGAAACGTTCTACAGGTCTTTATAAAAGGGTACAAGCAGTCTAAATCCTGATGCAGGAGCACAGAAACAGCACCCCAGGAACTGTACTTACACTGATACATACACACGGCCTACCCAAGTGCTTTATGAGGTGGATGGTAGTATTTTTAATATCTCCTGGCAAGCACATGTTAAGAGGTTTGGTAACCCAATACGAATTCTAAAATGTACAACCACATCTGTGTCAACCCTTAATGAGAAAGCGCCTCTGAAGTACTCCATTAAAACACCTGCAACATGTATGACTTTTATATTGCCTTTAGATAATCACATACCTCCTTGTAATAGCTACCTTGCTGTTTAAGTTGATGTGGTTGCAGCTTATGGAGTATGAAAATTAGTACTGGTAATATTACTGCTGTAAATCCTGTTGGCAAAACACATTTCCCTTAAAAAATGAATGTCACAAGTGGTGGATGAAATCTAGTTGAGTGACGCACTTCCACTACACATTAGCACATACTTTGCCCAAAATAGAGCTACCCCGTTTTAAAGAAAATGTGCAAGGCAAGGGAAGGAAATACCCTCCTTTTTGGTGTATTAAGAAGGCTTGAGATTTCCCCACTCTCCCACTTCTTTCTAGAAATTTAACTGCTGTTAAAGTCACAGGCAGGACTGAATGTCTGTTTTCAGACCTCCTGTATAATGGGAGATTTCTGTGCAGTGGCCCATTGGATACCAGCAACAAAAGATTACTAACAAATTCATTTAATAGCACACATAGCTCAGAGAACATTTGATGAAGCAGGCCTGCTATTTTGCTTTTGCTTTTTCACCACAGATGTCCCCAGCAAGAGTGCCCAGAGCTACCAGAGAACCCTGTAAAGCAGCTGAGGACAATTGCCAATATTTAGGCATAATTCAGGTCATCTCATACTAAAAAAGAGCTCAGGATAGACTGCATCAAGTGCTGCCTCCTTCCCTTGCCCAGCCTCTCTTGGACCCCCACATCATGCCACTGAACATGCTCTGTATCGCCTCTCCACAAGATGCTGTAGTGTTCCAGAGCTTCCTCCCATCACCTTCATAGCTAGTCCGAGCCTCCATTTACTAGATTAAAATAAATAATCATGATAGAAAATACATAACTAACTAATTGAGGTTTAGAGAGACCAGCAAAATTGTCACAGGGCTAAGAAGCTTTACATAGCTTAGGTATGAAAAAAATTGAACACATGAACAACATTTAGCTTCCAGTCCTCCTCTATTCCTTGCTTAGTCTCAGTGAAACATACCTTTGCATCTCTCTTCTCTTTTAGATTTTGTAGTGTTCCTCACAAATCTTGTGTTTTCCCTTGGGCGAGTCCAGCTCTGTTCCCATTCAGCCTCAAGGCTGGGACCATGGAAAATATCTTCTAAATCTTCAACAAGTGTTTTTCTTCCCACTAACAGTTTCTACTCCTCTCTTCCCACAGGAAACAATTCATTAAAGATCAAGAAGAATTTAATTCAAATAAAGATTTTCTTTATAGCATTTCCCCCTCATTTTACTCCCTATCTACACTGTGTTATTTTCAGTGTATTTTGTTTTCTCCAGCTGGACTACCCTCTCAAAACTAACTTACTAACTCTGTAGCTCAGTCAGTGTTAATGGAGTTATCCTACATTTGTAGGGAGAGTAAAGATCCCAGGTTTATACCTCTTTATCATTTAACCAGTAAAAGCTTCAGTTTACGGGTTCTGTAATCTTTCAATCTTTCCTTAATAAGGAGTACTTCTGCTTTTTACAAAAATCAGGATTATGCAAGAATAAAACTTTCTTTTGTCTTTTCTTCCAGGTGTCCATATGTCTGCAACAGGGAATCTGGCCAGCTCACAGAAACTGCCTCTCCTCCAAGAGCTGCATACTGAGGCAAATTCCCAGCTTATTAAAAAATAGTTTTTTTATTTTGCCATCTTGTTTGTTCTGCAATTTCCCTCTTTTTTTTTTTTTTTTTCCCTCTTTTTTTCTTTTCCTTTTTTTTTTTTTTTTTTCCCCTATTTATTTATTTATTTTTGATTTTGCCTCTGGCTTTTTGGGGAAAAAGAAGGAAATGTAAATGAAAAAAGAAAACAAAAAACCAACAAGAAAGTCTTAATGATACCTTTATTTTGGGCTTTGTGTCACTTCCAAACCTCCGTAGGAATTGATAACAACACCCCAATATTCAGAAGAGCTGTTTGCAGAAAGTTCACAGGAGTTTCCAAAAAACCCTGAAGACTTTAAATTCCATTATAAAGCTTCCCTTCAGCTTCTGACCGAACTACTTTAACTTCACTGTTGCTTAACTCTTTTCCAAAGTAAATTACATCAAAGCTGGAACAGCTAAAACTGCCCCAGAGTTTAATGTGGTCCAAACGCTCAATTTCAAAATGTAGGTTAGTTGTTTAAGTTTTCCTGAATGATTCCTGAGACAGCTTTTTAATTCAGTGATGGATTATTTTTTGTTTGTTTGTTTGCCTCGATTTATAACTTCCAGGATGTTTTTCTAGATTTTGAATGCCTTATATCCTTATATCTTATATCTTCTTTGAATGCTATATAAAAAAAATACAGAATTATTTATATTTTCCTGATATACATTTGTGAAAAAATTGAAAAGACTGTAATACTTGGTCATAAATCATCAAAATGGCACCTAGACTCCCTGCCCCAACACAACAGATAGTTACGTAGCTATCTGCAACTTCACTTAATTGAATTTTGCAATGCAGCTTCACAATGCCACTTTCTACTGCTTCATTTGAGCCCAGTTGCTTACTATTTAAAAATCCCATTTAGGCTTCTGAGAGGAGACTTTCAGTTCTGCCCTCTCCTGGGTTTTCATAATCTTTCACTGTACTGCCTCTCCTCCGTGCTCCAGGCTAAGCTATCTGCACAGCTCATCCAGGGATGTTGTTTGAGTAAAGGAGTTATACCTCCCAATCATAACACATTCTTACCCTTTTACATCATGCAACGAACTGACAGCCTCATTCAGTCATCGACAGCCTTTGGTGCCTCTTCATTGCACAATGATTATGGTTTTAATATGGTCTCTGTGTTTTTCCTGCTCTACCATAGAAGAGCCACAAAGACTTCTGTCCTCCAGGAGCAAAACATGCTGTTTTGGTAAACTTTTCAACCCTCCTCTCTGACATGCCATAGAGCTGAAGGTGGGAAGAGCTCATTTTGTCTTAACCACCTGAGTAGGTTCAGTAGAGGACTGGGAGTACAAGTGTTTGTGGAAGGAAGAAAAGCAAAAAAAGGGTATTACGGAGAGCTATGATGTCATCCATATCACAGCCTATTTCTGGAACGAAGCTGTGAAACTCATGATACATTTTGACACATAAATGTTGCCAAGTAAAACTGATAATATAATTGTTAATGTGGTCACAGCCAACAGTTTTTCAGATAAGGAGTTAAACTCTCCTATGCAATATAGTATTTGTGGAACGTAGCACCTAGTTGGTTCCATGCTTTCATTGGCTCTGGGATTACTTACTATCATATTTAAATAAAAAGACTAGATTATTGGGTACCATAAGAACAATGGATTGCTTATGGTCTTGCAGCATTTATCTTAAGTCAATACAACAGTTTTGAGTTTTTAAGCCTATGTCAAGGGCACTGAAACAAGGGCCACATTCAGTGAAGTAGTCGTTTGTTTATTTTTTAATGCACAGTTAAGTATCTCATTTTGGGGACTCAGATATACTGAGATGATTCAGTTAAATGCAGATTAATTTTCTGAAAAATTGTGTCTGTCTGAGGAACAGAATCTAATAGAAAATATTAGAGGTTATTATGTGCAATTTATTCTAGATAAGAGTAATGAGCAAACAATTTCCTTGTCTCTGTCACAGAGCAAATTCCCCTCTGATAGAGGTCCATTTTGTATAGCATCCTTCATAGAAGCTTTGTTCCTAGGAGCCTGACAGGGCTCCACAATATAATTATAAAATTATTAGGAGTAAGTAATACCAGAAAAGAAGAGATACTCTAGAAGTGTAGATATGGAAGGCAAGGGATATGTTCAGATATGAAACAGAGAGAAACTGTAGCCCAGAGACATACAAAAACTGCTCAAAGGGGCTTGAGACAGGGAAAGAATGATGGCTGGTACTCAAGGTGTGCAGGGAACAAGTGGAGGACTGAAGAGTAAAGTCTGGGTTTGAAAAGCAAGTGGAGCATCTCTGCCACCCAGTAAAACACAGGCAGGGAAGAGTTTAAAAGAGATTTAGGTGACCACTTAAGAGTTTCAGGTAACCAGATGTCTCCCTGGGTCTTAGACTCCCATGTGGTCCTCAAAGGCTCATAATGTCCTTTTTTTCCATCTTTACAGACTGAAACAGTTAAGTATAAGGTTATAAAATTTTACAGTATTTATTTTTTTAAAACAATATTTCTGCCCCTTGAACTCTGAGATTTCTTATTACAATGAACTAAAATTAATTCTGTGTTCTGCTGTGAAGCAAATCACTGCATTTCATTTTGTAGCTATGGACAATTTACTTCATTACAGAAAGAAAAATAGGTCTCTGGATGAATGTTTCCTTTAAACACAGAATAATATCCCTTTACTGCTGACCCTTCCCTTTCCCAGTGTGACAATGGGGTCAGTGATTTTGGACACAAACAAACAGTTTTTCCAACACTAATGGTATCTGTAGGTCCATGAGCAATTCAGACAGGAGCAATTTGTTTTGGTGTTATTCCAGTTTCCTTGAAAATGACTTTTCTGGGATGATATGAAGGCAGCAGCATGGGGGAGATGCTGTGCTATCACTTGAGTGGGGTACAGGTGTGACTGGAGATTGGGGCTCCACAGCCAGATCTACATGGGAGGGTGGCAATGCCTGTATGGAGCTCCCTCAGCTATTTTGCCGGCTGCTTGCTTGGCTTCCAGCACCAGCTTGCTGTGTTCAAGTATCTTTAACATGCAATATCCTTGTGGAATAAAGTGATCTTATGGTGTGATCAGTGAGCTCTGTCAGACTGTGTTGCATGTAGTTAGGGAAAGACATCTGAGACAGAACCACTGCTACCTCCTTGAGCAATGTTCTTTCCCCAGCCTGTCCTTTAACCTTGCCCAGCAATGCTTTCAGGAGAGCTTGCCTTTCTCCTTTGCTGTGCTTCATATACAAAATCACACAGTTTTACTAAACTAGCATAAAAGCTTGGACTCTGTTGTCCCCTGATTCCCTGCCTTGAGAAAGCTTTGAGTTATCTTTTTATTGTGCACTGATTTATCTTTTGCTTTCTCAAGTAGCTGTTTCTCAAATAACGGGTCAGGGGCTGAATGGGAGCATGGAAGTGGGCTGCCAGAAGACATTTATATATATTGCTCTTCCTCACTGAAGACAGAACACAAATTCCAGAGCATTCGGTATTGCTGCCAATTCAGCATCAGCTCAATCTTAACCTTTGCTGAGTGTTGAGCAGCCGAGAACAGCTAACACCAGAATGCAGTCTTGCTTGTTGAAGCCTGAATTTCCATGTAATTTGTTCCCATGTTACTGAACTTACAAGGTCAAATTACATCCTCTTGCCTTAGCAGGCACCTTTCCACTGGCATGATGCCGAGTCTGAAAGCTATGTGTCTCATGTTCGATAAGCTCTGGAGGACCAAGCTCATCCACCTGCTTTCTTGGGCCTCCTATCTCCTACTAGTGGGAGACCTTCAAGTCTAGGGAACTAGTTGCAGGTCTTTAAGTGGCAAGACCATAGGAAATGCTCACTGCAAAAACTTGGGCAGAAGTTAGGTTAGGTGAAAGCAGACCTTATTAGAGGGAGCAGTGGATGATCATTTGGAAAGCTCTATGTATTTTCTGGTTGAGGTTTGGTTGGGGACAGCACAGCTTATGTTGCAATGCAGAGATGGAAAATTTGCTTTTATACCCTGAGTATCAACTGTTCATGCCAGTTGTGGGAATTGTAACACTTGCGGAAACAGGTGCTTGTTCACTCCAGTGTTCACAGAAGGACTTTCTTCCCTACAAGAACCTCCGTTTGCAGAGAAAAGGCTATTTGTATATAAATAACTGCTATGCATGTTTCAGATTCCTGATGTCTATGAAGTTTCAATTACCCAGTCAAGGAGGGTGGAAAAAACCAAGAAAAGAGTATCATGTGACCGATTCATTTAAGAAATTATATGGCCCCTCAACACTTGGGGATCTGTGTGTAGCTGGCCCTGCTACACTTGTTTTCCTCTGGTTATTAACCTCTTTGTACAGATGGGGACCTGAGAAGTGAAAAGATTAAATGCCATATGACAGCCAAGCAGGAAAACTGTGGCTGAGTCAAGGAGACAACTCACATTTCTTAAGGAATAAGCATTCAAAGCCATTTCTAGATGACAGAAGAACCAGGCAGGGAAAAACCTAGCAGACCACAGAAAGTCAGAGATAAGGGAAACATCTTAAGGACTGGTGTAAAGGTATTATGAACCAGTCTCGCTGTATGATTAAATGATTCCCATCAGTGGCGGTGTCACAAACAGAAAACATGTGGGCATTTCTGCCATTCCTCAGCCCTTGGCAGCCTGCTCTCTTTGGTACTTCTTGAGAGTCCCACCTCTCTCTGAGGCACTTGCGAAGTCCACGGAAATCAGCAGGAATTAAGGTTGGTCATGTTTGCCTTGTTAGCACACAAGTAATTGATGTTAGAGAAAAAAATAATCAGGAAGGAAATGGTAAGAAAAAAGCATCTCGATTTATCAGTCTCGTCTCTACACTTCTTTCCCCATCTTCTGAGGTGCCCCATGGCCATGGATTCAACACCATCATAAGGGTGAGAACCTCTGTCAGGAGCAGTCACTTCCAGGGCCAGATTTTTCTTGGATGGAGAAAGCATCTGTCTTGGTAGTGGCTTATCTGTGTGACATGGCTCTCCCCCCTCCCCACATCTCCATCCTAGTCCTGTACCAAAAGCCAATTCCATCACTTGTGTGTGCATAGCCTGAAAAAGTGCGTACAGGCCATGAGCAGGGAGAAGATAGGAGGATAAGTAAGATTGGTGGAAGATAGGATAGCACTGGTGACCAAAGTAGTGGGGCTAAACCCCTTAGCAGTAGTAAGCTAATTATCTTTGCCTGTTAGTAAACCAGTTACTACTGGACAGGGCCAAAAGGAGTGATTCCTTTGGGGCAGCTTGGTCAGGCCATGTTTTGGCTGGGGACATCGCTGAACTGAGGCCACTCCCCAAATCTCACCCACAGCTTGGGTGAAAATCTCTTCCTCCACGTGTCAGGTCATGTTCCAGCACTTCAGTTCAAAGGCAATGTCAGCTGAGTGCAGGTTTCTATTCCACATGAGTGTGGTGATCATGCTGCTTTCTTGTGGCTGTGGATGGTGAAGGAGAAAATAATTCGATAAGTCTGCAGAATGTTTTTATTGTCATGTCAACAAAATATTTTCTGCCTCCACAGACTGTGGAAGTACTTAGCATGCAGCATCCATCCAGTTTTGGAAAACACTTGAAAACCACCGACAGAATCTCACTATGCCTTTTTTTAGCTGCATAATAAAAAAGCAAACAAGAAATATGCTGATTCCCAAAACGAACTAATTTTTTATTTTTTTCTGAAGCAATTTAATTTTTTAGCTTTGATCTGATACCAGAACCCAAAGGACTTCCTTGCTATTTCTAAATAATGAGTCTAATGTTTATGCTCTGAGCCTGAACTTTTCTGGTTTTGGAAAAAATGTGACTTTACATAAAAGTCCTTTGATTAAGAGATCTGCAGTCAGAGGACTTTTCGATACAATAATGAAAAGGCCTTTCAGATCGCTAACTTGAACACTGCTCAGCATGATATTAGTCAAGAAGGGGAGAAGCCGACAGAACAATCACACTATTACTCTTTGCTTTGCCAAGTGTTGTGTTAGTCATATTCCTGGTAAAATCTCCCAGAAGTGGCTAAAAGAAGCCTTACATCGCATGGAGTGATGTGTGCCTGAAGTGCACCCTGACCTGGGTGGTCTGTCACACTGGCTCTCTCCTTTTATTGTTTTTTAACCCTGTTTCATTGAGGCTTTAGGAGGTGATTGCTAGACAGAGGGAAAGTGCTTGGAGGAGAAACAGGCTATTTCCTCTCACTATAGTCCAAATTCCCCTGCAGCAAGGCTGTTACTTACAGCAGGCTTTTCTTCCAAGCAAGATCACAGCACAAAACACAGCACTTGCTTGCACAGTAAGGATCCCATTCCCTGCCCCTCAGAACATGCAGGTACTGGGCAAAAGGGCTGCTGTGCACCCACCTCTCCCTGGGCACCAGACGCACCCAACACCTGGGCTCATCCCAGCTCTCACCATGCAGCAGCAAAGGTCACCCTGCTGCCTTGGTCCCTGCTTTCCTAGATATGAGATGGAAAGAGTGACTTTTGCCCCTGCTAAGTAGGTTGAAGTTTTGAAGCTGAATGCCTGTGTTATTTATGCAGAACTGACATGTCTCTTTGTCCTGAGCCATGTGGCCCAGATTCCAGCCCTTGTATCTACAAAACATTACTCATGTGTGCGCTTCTCTTTCAAGTCCTTGATTCCAATGGGATTACTCACATGTGCATGCATACCGCGACTGTGCGCCTGATTGCAGCTCACTTCTCTGCAAAGCAGGGATAAATCCTGCTGCTTTCATCTGATTTGCACCATTTTGCTGGAGATAAAAATCTGAAACAGGAGAAGATTGCTGGGAAAACAAAGATCAACCTGATATCTATTCCTCTTTCTCTATGTTATCCTTCCACATTCCCATCTACTCTGTAATGGGGCAGCTTGCAGGAAGGTCTGCTCATCTGTACCATCAGGGCACTGCTGCATACTAAGGGTTAAAATGAGAAGGCACTTTGGTTTTGGAGATTTATTGCTTTCCCCCTGCTATATTTGTAAAGCTCATCATTACAGTCAGCCATCCCCACCCCTGCAGCTGTCTGAACATTTTTTTCTCTGGTTCTAGAGTTGTACTTTACTGAGGAAATTATAATTATTAAAACACACAAGGTCACGCTCTAGATGAACTTGGAAACAGTTCAAATATGTTTCAGGTTTGAAACTATTTAGCAGCTATGGCCAAGTGGTGAGTTCATAACAAAAGAATGGTTAATTTCACACTTCAGATAACATTTCCCCCGGAAAGCAGTAAAGCATGTTGGTACAGAAATTATTAAAGGTCGAAAAGACTGGAGACACATAATCAGTCATTAGTCCTGATAATTAGATATTAAAAGCAGGCTCAGGGAGGGGGCAGATTCAGGGTTCTCCCTGAAAGAGCCAGTGTCTGCCCCTTACCTTTAAATCACTTTTTAAAACTTTCTCATGCTCAGTGACTTGGTGCACTTCTGATGTGGGGCATCTCAAGAGCTGCCCCACAAATGGCTCTTCTCCCGCTGCTGCTGACCATACAGTTCTGGTTGTACATCACTGGACCATCTGAATATCATCATGTCATCACTAGAATTAAGATTTGCAAACCATACACTGAAATAGCAGCAAAGAAAACACCAATATCCCTCTCCATGAGTTACCTTTCCAAGTGCTTTAGGATGCTGGAAGGAAAGCAGTGGCAGATGTTGTGGCCTCCCCAGCAATCTGCATCAGAAATAATCTCTGCTTTTTCCCTTGCAAACTGCAAAAGGATTTTGACAAAACAAGTTCTGAAAGATCAAACGTCCTTTGTGCAGACAGCAGCCTGAAATAGTTCTCTAAGCCTGTGTGAGATTTGTGGCTAAAGCAGGTTGATCTTTACTGGGTTTCTTCCAAAACTCAGGCTCTCCCATGCAAACCTCTCCTCCTCCATTAACCTGGATGTCAGTGCTGGGGTTTATCAGCAGCCTTTCAAAAACAATCACTTAAAAGAATGCTTCTTGTAAACAAAACAAACCAGATTTCCCAATTTTTTGGCACTAACATCCAAAAAATGAATGCTGGATGTTACAGATCCTTCCTCAGCAGCTTTCTCTTAGCAACGGTGATGGCCCAGCCAGGGTCATCCAGAAAGCCTCAGTCATGCCCCCAGGTCCGCAGTCTCATCCTGCACCATGGGATAACGCACAGTGTATTTGACTTTTGTGGCTGGAGTTGTGAAAATCTGCACAAGAGAAAACCAGAGGTGACTGACTTCATGAACACATCTCAGAGTCATGTGCTACTGCCACCTGCGTGTCCTGCTTCCATGAATGGGGCTGACACTGGACTCCAGTCTGTGGCTTTGGGGAAATCAATGACACCCCTGGCTGCTGGGAGGGGAAGGTGATGCTTTATCTGGGTTATTGCCATAGCTGAGGGTCTTTTATTTTGTCAGCTGTGCACAGCTATGAATATGCCCACAGACTGTCTCTGAATCATGTCCTGGTGCTGGCTATTCAGCTGCACAGCAAGGAGGTCACAAGGCTGAGCCTTGCTTCCAAGTTTCCCTCTTTCCCAGATAATGTATTTTATTAATAATTTAGAAACATCTTGCCCGTGTCTTTGTGGGAAAAAAGGTAATTAATAAAAGGAATGGCAGTGAGGATTAAACACCAGTTTCATTTTTTCATCACTGCTATCAAGGTTTGGATTTTAACTTTGAAATGTCCTTATCTGAAATGAAATCAAATAAGCACTTTGTGGCAGGGGGTCCTACGGCTGCTCCCACCTAAGGGAGCTTGTGCAATGTGTAGTGTTGGCTTCACTGCTGCATGCTTGAATCAGTTCACCAAAGTTGACACATGTACATGTCTACCTGCAGGTAGTCCCACATGAGCATATGGCTGGTAATATTCATGTTCATTAGCTTATAGGCTTCTCAATCTCCAGGTACAGATAAGGATGGCTGTGGGTGCATTAAGCTCATAGAAAGATAACCAAGAATGTGGAATACATAAAACCCAAAAGCATACTTTTAATGACTGTTGCGTGATAGACTGCAGGACACAAGCAGGATCTCATCCTTGTGATTCAGACAAAAGCAGTCTCTACAGAACAGCAAGTCCAGCTCTCACAAATCTGACTGCAGTGAAGGCTGGGAAAAGAGTTTGACTTCATTCACCCTCATGACTCATGAGCTTCTATAGTACATTACCCACCCCAGATTCTGTCAAAGGCCAGACACGGGAAGAAAAGGGCCAAATGACCTTGAAATGGACTGAACCCCCCACATGATATCTGAAGGGTGCCTATAAGGATGCTGGGGAGGAACTCTTCATTAGGGTCTCTAATGACAGGACAAGGGGTAATGGGTTAAAACTTAAACAGGGGAAGTTTAGGTAAGGAAGAAGTTCTTTACTGTGAGGGTGGTGAGGCACTGGAATGGGTTGCCCAGGAAAGTTGTGAATGCTCCATCCCTGGTGGTGTTCAAGGCCAGGTTGGACAGAGCCTTGGGTGACATAGTTTAGTGTGAGGTGTCCCTGCCCATGGCTTGGGGTTGGAACTAGATGATCTTAAGGTCCTTTCCAACCCTAACTATTCTATGATGCTATGATTAAAAAGACTATAAAATATTAACATACAGAAAATAACTTATAGTAAAAGTGTTCCATGCCTACAGCATTAGGCACAGATTGCAGGAAGAACAAGATCCTTTGGGACTGAGAAAATAATACTGAAATTGTTTTTAAAAGTATGAACACTTAGCAGTGTTCAAAACAGACCCATTTTCAGAAGAGCTTATTTACTAATATTTGCCAACTTTTTAAATTGTAATTTTTAATTTAAATGAATGAAAAATGAGATCATTATTTTAAAACAGGTTGTTAAGATTTTCATTTAAATGGGGATTGGCAGTTCCTGATATGTTAGACAAAAATGTGGACATAGCAGTATTAATGCCAACTAGGTTTTTGGCAAAGATTTGGAGATCTACTTTTTCTAGCAACAGCTCTATGTAATTGCGTAGCATAGTCCTCTCTTAGTCCTCTCTGCCTGGTAGTTTTAAGTTTTAGAGCAATTCATGTTGAAGCATCTGTTAGAGCTTTGGCAAAATAACCTAGCAACAACATAACTTTTTGTCTTATAAATACCTTAAAAATAGCTGAATCTTCTTCAGTTCCATGTCTAATGTAAAGTAAATGAGGACAAAAGTTCCTCTTATTTCCTCTCCTTTGTGTAAAGGCCAAAGATTAATAGAGATAGAAGAATAATTTACTGTGTTTGTAACAGGCAATCAGAACTCAGAAAGATCCTTAACAGAAAACAAAAAGAGCAGAATGTTAAAACCACTAAAAATTGCATTGAAATGTAAGGCTGACACAAAACCAGCCCAACAAATTAAATTACACAAAGAGGGTAGATATAGACCAAATATTAGGAAGAAGTTCTTTACAATGAGGGTGGTGAGGCACTGGCACAGGTTGCTCCAGGTAAGTTGTGGGTGCCCAAATCGTGGAAGCTTTCAAATCCAGGTTGGACAGAGCTTTGAGCAACCTGGTCTTGTGGAAGGTGTCC
>JAVHNF010028051.1:1959-13576 GCA_034783455.1 Micropsitta finschii | reverse complement strand
CCTGATATTCCTCCTTAAACTGCTGTTAAATGAACACCTTCCCCCCTGGGACAAGATATACAGACTGTAGAAACCCCTGTGGCCTCCTCTGGACTTGCTTCAACAGCTCCATGTCCTTCTTATGTTGGGGACACCAGAACCACACAGCTTGGTGTCACTGGCAAACTTGCTGAGGGCACATCAATCCCATTGTCCATGTCACAGACAAAGATGTTGAACAGGATTGGTCCCAATACCAACCCCTGAGGGACGCTGCTCATTACGCATCTCCAGTTGGACACTGAGCCATTGACTGCAACTTTCTGTGTGCGGCCATCAGCCAATAATTAATCATCTCATGTGCTATAATTCCCTAGACACTTACTTGTCCCCTCAAACACAGGCAGGAAAAGCAGAATAGGAAGACAGATTTAGTAATGAATTCTACATCTGCTGTTTGTTTCAGTCAGACTGGACTATACAACAGAATTCACTATTCTGTTGCTTATTAAAAAATTCAAAATACACTGTAATGTATTCTTTTTTCAATACCTGGATCTCGGGGCAAGCAATCTTATTTACTTTATGTAGCCCATAAATAGATTAAGTTACTTCTGTCTTGACAAGCAATAAAATATGAAAATTGTTCTGAAGTAAAGAGCTAAAAATAGCAGTTTTTACCACTCACTTCTACTCTGACATATCAGCCAGAAACACCAGTTCTCTTCAGGGGAGCAAACAGTCAGTAAAACAGGACAACAGCTAAGGTTAGCAATGCTTTTATCCCTCTTTAACAGCTGAGTGGAAACACCACAGTCACTCAAAGAATCTGATCCTGGTTTTAAGAGGGAGAAAAATTAATTTCGTATGTGCATTTTCAGTAAGTGCACCAGCATTTGAGCAGAAAATAAGTAATGTGTTCCCTGCACACTTTTAGCAAGGTAATATCTTACAAGCAGCAGAACAAAAAATTAATATTAGCAATAATTTTAGCTTTACCTTCAGAACTCAAGAAGCAATACCAAAACTGAACTCTAGCTGACATCACATCTACACATCTACAGTCTAGTCCTCATATTGTGCTTCTTTTTTCACTCAAAGCCTAAATACACTTAATGGAAAATCAAGAAAACAAATCAGAAACAAGAGCTTCACTCAATTTCAAGCTTGTTTCACGAAGAGTGATCGGGAAAGGGACTACAATTTTCAAAGAAGAATAATTTTTTAATGGGATGCAAGAGCAATAAATTTTGACAAATTTGCAAATTAACTTCTTTTGGAGTTTTTTCTCTCTGCTTTCGCCTTTTGGAAAATACTTCACACATTCTTCATAAAAAGAAGACCTCCATTTCAACAGTGCAACATTTTACTCACAGATTTGGTATTTGTTGAACTGGGATAATTGCAAGTTTTGAAAAATCAAGTCCCAGTCTCCATTTTGCTTCATTGAGAGCAAAATCAAAGGTCACAGAAGACCTAAAATTACTTTATCAAGGAGAGGTAAAGTGAAGCAGAGAAATAAAAACTAACCTCATGCTGCACACCCTTAACCTTTTTTTTTTTTATTTAATGTAAACACATCGGGTTTTTGTTTAATTATGTTTGACCGGCCTTGTGGCTGAAAAAAAGAGAAATTAACAATAGCAGAAAAGACACAGTAACAGGAAGGAAATGAGAATGCTTTTGTAAACTGACAAATTTGGATACTTTTCAAACCAAAACAGCAGATTCCTGTTCATTTTTCTGTCTTCCCACTCAGCCTGAAGTGAATTAGGGGAAAAGGCACACCTTGGTACTATGCCTAAACTATCTGTCTGTCTGGAGACATATTGGAAGATTCACTTTCCTAGTACACAGGAAGTAGTCTTCTAAAAGAACAGATCATCGTCAGGAGGGAAACTACACGCAGTGACCAGGCAACTGCTTGAGTTTTATAAAAGTAGCATCAGAAAATACCTATAGAGGATTTAAAAAACCCCAACCAAACAGAAAGCCAACAAGCAGCAAACCTAGATGTCTTAAACAATCATTTGATAAACTAGGAGTATTAGGGCTCTCTACATTTTCCTGTCTCCCCAGCACTGCCTAAATCATCTTTTGGCAAATGATTTTACCATTCAGTTTTCACCTGATAGATCTTCTTGCTCCTGCAATCCATTTTAGAAACATAACTTGTTTTCTTTGCTAAGATTTCATTTCCTCCCATCTCAAAACTTGATGAAATCTATTTCTTAGTTCCTCATCTCGCAATGAAAGCTGACAACAAGTATCAGACAAAATGTAGCTGTCCCGTATGAAGTAATTCATTTCTGTCAAAGATTAGACATTAGTTTTTTTCCTTAAGATAAGATGACTGATATTGTTCTGCAAGATCCAAGCAGGGCAATTTAACTATTTCAGTACTAAGAGAGCTTTAGGATCAGCTCTTCTCCTTAAATCACATAGCCTGCTGGGTGAAAGTGGGTAACTGAGATGGAAGACACTGGAAGAGCTGTTAATTTCTTTCCATTTCATTTGAGACTTTGATTCACCAAGCATTTTTTACCATAAAATATTCTGCAAAATAGCAGTATTATGAAATACGCATTTGAACAACTCAAACCAGCTGAAACTTATTTTCCACTCTATGCAGCAGACAGAACTCTTAGGGCATGTTAAATTCACTTTATATTTGCACCTATTCATGACCATAGTGATTTTTTTCAAATTCAAGTACAGTTCCCACGCAACTTTCCATTTATGCTAACAAGGGCAAGATTTATCCATCTAAACTCAGCCAAAGAGAAAACGTGGGCTCAACATTCAGCCCCCTAACAATGAAGAGAGGGAAGGAAGGAGAGAGAAACAGTCAGTTCTGAGGTGTAACCCAGCTCCCCCAAAGCACACACCTACAGCAGGACAAGGCCACTCGTGTTCCAGGAATGCCCTTCCTAGAGGACAGCTGACAGGACCCTGTACTGCCCAGACCTTTGGAGATGAATCCCTCCCAGATCTCCACTGCACCAGGCACCCTACAAGGGCTGAAAGCCCAGCCCCAGGCTGGCTGCCACAGCTTCCTGCCCCATGGGCTGCAAGCACCTCCTGTGCCATGGATAAGCTTCCTCAGGACTCCTCAGCAAAGCAAAGGTGTGGTGATGAAATCTGCTGAGCAGGCCATAAGAGCAAGCATAACATATTACATAATTAGTAACACTGAATCAATTTGTATTTTACAAATGGGCACTGCAAATAATAAAACAGATGTGATGTGAGGCAAAGCTGAGCTTAAAGTTTTCTCTATGCAATAGATGAACTGGAGAACAAAACATTTTGGTGCTGGCATCTGATGTTTTCCTCAAGAAATAGAGCTTGATGCCAAAAATACTAGGGAATCAGCTTTTGGAAGGTTAATTAGATTCTCCATAAGCATTTCAATTACAGGAATGAGACATTATCCCTTTTAATATGTATCCTGACACATCCTATTTGTTTCATATTTTCTCTGCCACAATTTTTCCTGTGTAGATAACCGTTATTAATCATAACGTCTTCTGATAACTTTATGTTTACAACTTAGATCACCTCTGCAGGCAAAGGGCTACTCTAATCAAGATCTTTAACTGAAGCTGTTTACATCTTCCATTAGCAACAGGAAACCAGCTCTGTTCAAGGCACCACAGTATCCCAGAAGTGAACTATGTGCTGTGTTTCTCACACCAAACCATAAATATGAATGCTGCGAGATGAAGCTATATTGAAGACCCAAGATATCCTCCTAGTAGCCATGAATTATACACAGAGCTGCCCACCCTTGTTAGCTACACAGGATTAGTCATGCAGAAATTCTGATATGTAGTGCACCCTCTGGATTTCATTCTGGTTTTAAATTACATGGAATTAGATGTAGTTAAATAAGCTAAGTTAAATAAGCTATTTTAAGTAAGATTGTGAGATCAGGGTTCTTTTCTGAAAAAAAAGCATCAGTTATTTTTTTCTGAAAAAGTCGTTTTATCAAGATCAGACTATTTTGAAGGAGTATTCCAATTTTTCTTTAGTCTGAATTAGGGCTGTGGAAGTGCAAGTGCTTCAGCAAGGTAAAAATATTTAGTTTGAATTTCATTACATCATTTAAACCTATATAACAGAAAATTGAACAAGTAGAGTGGTTTTAGTAAGTACCACTTCAAATCAAATGAACAATTCTAAAACATTAAAAATCAGTGACAGATAAATGAAAGGGAATCGAAACAATTTCAAGAATAAATAAATGGTGCACCACTCTTTTTGGAAAAGTTAGTGTCATTGAACAGGCTGCACTGGGGTTTGGGGGTTTTTCCATAGCTGTAGGATTAATTTCTGATTTTGCTGTGGAACTTAATAAGGGCAGAATTTCACCCAGTGTCTACCATTCCTGTGGAATAGTGTTTTTCAGAGATGATAAATTGATACATAAATATACACGGCATTTACACAATACCTGTATTTTTGCTCTGTCTTTTGGGTTCTGTGGGAGTTTTGTGTGTGTGATTCTGAAAAAATGTAATTAACATACAGGATGAATTTCCCTTAGACTGTTCAAATTAAATTCAAACAAAAATTTGCCAATACTGAGCAGACTGACATGATGACTGTGTGTTTCACAGATCTATCACAGTGAGTCTAAATTAGTACTCATTCATATAAATGGTAATAGCTCTGTTGGTTTTTAACAGAAGCAGAATTTGATCTGTGCTAACAGAATCCAACGAATCATGTTTATTGGAAAAAAAAAGTCTTGTGAAGTTTATAGCATTTTTCATAAGTGACTGAAATAGATGAATGAATAATAGACTGAATAAGTACATCAGCAAGCAGGCACAAAGTGCTTAAAAAAGAATGTGAAAGACCTGCTAGAACTATGACACCCGAGGGTTTATTAGCTGGCCTTTTGTAAATGATCAAAGTATTTCCAAGAAATTGCAGTCTTTAAAATGGAAATAACAGTTTTCCTTTATCTTAAATCTTACACGGAATTGAAAAGTTTTGTTTTCTTTCTTAAATAAGGTTATGTTGTAATTTTAACCCAAGCTAAAACTCCCTCTGTTCTCTTCATTCACCCCATCTCCTAGTGCTAATCCTAATCAAAACCACAAGTCACATCCCTGTGGCATTAAAAGGAAATGTTTCCAAGTTTTCAGGATTTGTAACTTCAATTATTTTTGCAATTATTTGCTAAATTTCATTTCTGATCTTGTTCTATAATCCCAGTTATAGTTTCTGATCAATTATTTGATGCATTTCAAAACATCAAATCTTAATTAGAGCCTCATGCAACATTATGTTTTATGAGTGCTCTAAAGGTTGCCTACTGGTAGGAATATCTAAAAAAAACAAGTAAGTCTTCTCCTGAGATTTAAATCACTTGGCAATTTTTGCATAAAAATTTAATTAGCAAAATTATCAAGGGAATAGTCTGTACTACTGAAATATTTTGCAAGTTTTTGGGTTTCTACCAGCAGTGCTTCCCTCTGTATTCCTGAAGGTTAGATCTGATTAAGTTATTGAGAAGAACAATGGAACATCTCTTAAGGGATCTAGATAAAGTTGTAGTAATTTTGAAATTTGCAGAGTGCAGAAAGTTCCTCCAGCATGTAAGAGTCATTCAAATTAATCAAGTATTGTCAACTGGGTGTGGCAGAAGGGTTTGTGTGTGCACCTCTATGCAGTCATTCTGGTCAGTTTGCAATCCAAACAGTGAATTGTTTTATTTTTTTATAACTTTTGCTCCTGTAACACATTTGAAATACTACATAACCATTCGGTAGGGCAGCAGCTCACATTCAAACAGGTTTGAGAATAGCAAAAACTTATTGCATAATGAGGTGCCTTTGTTTATTGCATTACTACCTCTGTTGTAAAGGAGACCTTTAACATGAATTCTGAATAAGTAGCAGCAGCTGATAAGAACAACAATCATATGTCAATGACAGAAGGTGCAAGCCAAGATAGAGGCATAGGGCTTTCATGTCCAAATCTATGTTAGGACCTCACACTCACAAAGAGTTTGACTGCAATTGCCACCTGCAAAAAAACAAGCTGGAAAAGACATTGCAAAGACAAGGTTAACAAAATTTTCCTAAAAGCAACTCCTAAGGGATTCTCTGCTAAAAGAAGCACTTTTTGCTTTAGATCCCAGTTTACTTCAGTTATCAGTCTTACAAGTTTAAGCAGGCTTCTGACAATACAAAGTGTATAAATAATATGCAGCCTTCCTTGAACTCTTACAAATTAGCCACCAGTGAGGTTCAAGTGAAAAACCTCATCATCCAAACAGCAGAACTATTTTGTCCCAAAAGGAAACTTAAAAGTGAATAGCAATAGACTGACTGCTTACATCAAAGTCAGAACAGAACCTCTGTTGACTTGCCCATTTCATTCAATTTGAAAACTCTGTCTGAGAAAGAAGATACCAGTAGAAAAGATGCAACTGTAGAGCTAAAAATAAGCACTATGGAAGCTAACAAGTTTATAATGAAATTGGTAGAAATTAATAAGTTTGAAAGCAAACTAAGGAGGCAACAAATTAATGATCCAGGCCACTCAGATGCTTGTAACATATTTGTTAAATTCAGTTCCTTTCTGCATTTTAATACAGGGCTTATAAATTACTTTTACAGAGCATAAAAATAAAAATACTTTTTTTTTTTTTTTTTTTAATTTTATATTATGAAAATATTTTATTAATTATAATATAACACTCAAGGGAGATGGCATTTTCTAACTTTAATGTCTAAACCAGACAATATGATATAATGGAACATGATGTCCAAGTTAGGGACAGCTGTGTTGAAGCTATACAGTAGGAAATGCAATAGCATTATAAAAAGACAAATTTAGACTTGTGGACTAAGGGTAAAGGACTTTGTACTAAGCAGCACTTTTTGTTTCTGATCCAGATAACAGAACATATGCCATTGATTCTGGAGTTCTCTCATCATCTCCTAGTAGTGTGAGTCTTTCAGTTCTTTCAGGTATCAGGTATGACCCTTGCTTCTATCTGTAAGTCAAATGGATTCATTTTGCACAAAACCCATTTGCACACATAATTCATCTGCATGTCAGATACAAAACCATGATGCTCCTTTTCAGTCATATCAGGGACAGGCTACTCTACATTCTGTTCCCTATCACTTTGTAATGAAGCAGAATTTTGCCTCCAGGATATTTCTTGGAACTAGTTTCGCACATTCCATGAATACTCCCTTCTTTTCTGCAGTGTTGTGGAAATGCTGAAGTAACACTGATTAGTTAGTTACCACTTTACCTGAGAGAGGTCAGTGCCTGGCTGGTGTCTTATATGTTAAAAAGACCATGAATGCATTAGGACTCACTGTCACCTGAGTTTTAGCAAGTTTATGAAAAGTAAGTTTAAGAAAAGCAGAAAATAAAAAAAAAGAAAATTGCTCATGATGGCTGTTTGTAATGCAAAACTTTTATTTTACACAGCATTATCTTCTATATGATTGGATCCTGTTTAAATGGTGTTATATAGAGAGATGTGTGTAAACACAGCTACAAACGGTTTGTACCTCTATATTTCATATATCTGCAGCTGCACATGGACAGAATGCTATAGAATAGATTGCATTGTGAATAAAAAAAAATTCCTGTTTATATTTATTGAGGAAGGATTATGATCTATGCATTTAGCAGTATAAGATATAATCAATGATCCTGATCTTCCTGCCATTCCGTCTGCGAGTCACACAGCATGCGTTTCCTCTAAGTTACTGAACAAAATACAAAAAAATATTTAATCCATAATTCTATCTGCATTGGTATGTGACATATATAAAGACATCTCAATTTAGATTACCTTTTAAATTTAAGGTTGCATGTGCTGTTTTGCAACAAGGGAAAAAGAATTTTTTCTAGCCTGTCTGGTAGTTTTCTAGAACTTGAAGGAAAGCTCCATATGAACAGAACTATAATGTTAGCCAACCTGCCAATCAAGTCGCTAATCCTCTACACATCTCTACTGTCAGGAGACAGATACCTGGAAGCTGGTTTGCAGGAGATAAAGAGAAAACTTGGACAGGAACCAGAAAATGTTCAAAATAAAAACTAGATGCATATGTCCAGATATATTTTCCTAAAAAAAAAACCAACCCAACTCCCCCCAGAAAAAAACAAACCACCAAAAACCTGAAGTGAATTATACAAAAGAATTTTTACTTCCATGGATTAAACAAAGCTGCATGCACATACTCATTGCTGTCAGTTGCTTCTAAGTAATCCCTGGGTTCAAGGTCCAGTATTGCATTGGTTAATTTTCAGTCATGCCAGTGACTATGGAAAGCAAATTTAACTCTATGCAATATTTTTATACCCAAGTCTTCATGTTGGGATACCATGAAAACACAGTGAATCAGATAAGCAATAAAAACTGTACTATCCAAAACTCACAAGCTATTGAATATGAAGTACTATTTTCTTTTAACCACTTGAAAAAGAAAGAAATGTAAGAATCACTACAACTGTTCTGTCCAGTTCTACTGTTTTCTGACATGAGGTTCAAGCAGACAAACTGAAACAAATTTTCAGTGTTTTTGTCTTGTCAGAGTTTATCTTCAAACAGATATTTTTATTAGTTATTTCTGCCAGTAAGTCTTGATCTATAGCACATATACAGGCCACTCATAATAATTTGACATTCGAATTTTAGTTGTTTTGACCAAACCCGTAAGTTGTAAGAAAAGTTCGTGCTCAGTGACTCACTGATTACCTTTTAAAAATTAGGTTTATCTTAAAACTGTGTATTCATAACTTGTAGTTATGAATGAGAATTTTGCTTTTTGCAAATATTCTTGCAATACTTACTTACTTACTTAAAATTGGCTTGTTCACTAAATGTTCCTGCCAGTAAAGTCATTTGCTGGAATACTGTTGGAAAGCAAATACAGAAGGGGTGTGAATACAATTGAAGAGAATTCATTTGCAAATCAAACGGATGGTGGAGGAGGAGTTGAATTCAATGAATTTGACAAAGACAGTGTCACAATAAACACAAGAACATTTAGCAAGAATAACCTTTGCAAGACTTTTAACCTCTGTTCTGCAAAAGTATTTATATATGTAAAGTACCTATCTCCAAAGCAGATTTTTATCTATACCAACAGATGTAAATTTGGCCTATTGAGCAGCTTGCAGAGCAGAACACTAGACTAATATTAACATTTGAAGCTGGAACGGAAATGCCTTTTCTGAAGAGAAACAATTCTCTAATAAATTAGCCATTGTATATAGGATGAGGCAAAGTTACTAATGTCTTAATCCTATGTTATCCTCTCTTGAAAAAAAGGCACCAGGTACCTAACATCATTGTCTTGAAGGTGTGTGAAAGAAACCCCTAAAAGCTGTTAATTCTACGTTAGCTACAACTTGGTATAGATATCTACATTCACACTCTCCTGTTCAGGAGGGCACAGAAAAACAGTCTGTGGCATTTAAAAAAAACAAACAACCGAAAAACTCCCAAACCCAAAACCTCTTTAATTAAAAAATACTTGATGGCAGTAGGAAAGCACACCTCCCCAGTTAGGGTCACTTGCCTCAGGAAAGAAATCCTTTTGAACAAAGACCACATCATGGCTACCTGTCAGTAGCTGCTCATAGCTGACTTATCCTAATCATATACTTGCATCATGCTAAAAATCTGGATTACATTAAGTCATATTTCTGCAAAGGAGGCACAGTTCAGGACTGTTAAGTGATATACTCTTACATGTTACAGCAATCAGGGCAAGGAACTTTATCTGGGGCTATTTACAAATGGTATCAAAACCCTAACAAGACATTTTAGAATTCATCAAAGCAATAAAAAAAGCATTTCTGTTTTCAGAATTTTTATAGGTCAATCCATCAAAGGAATAATATGTCACATTTCTCTAATCTCCATGCTCTTCCTGGTTAGACTGTAATTGATTAAAAGACCAAACCTTTACTTGTGTCTTGACCTCCCGAAATATTTTTTGTGGGGCTCTCTTAGAATGGTACCGAGCCTCTTGCCAGACCATCTTCGAGTTAATGGTGAACTCTCTAATTGTAACAGTAATTCTACAGTCAGAAATAACAGTAAATATGAAGTTAAATTGCTTTCAATAGGTATATTTGTGTATTTCTGAACAATAATTCTAGAGCATGTACACTTACCCCAAGAGAACACATATCTGTATTCCTAAGCAATCCTTTTATATTCTATAAAGCTTTCATAAGCTCACAAAATTAACAATATTAACAGAAAAGGCCAGTTTAAGTCTTTGTTTACTAACAAGACCTTCGGTTAGGGAATGTTTTTACAGTAATATATATAAATAAAACTGTAGTGTTGATCTTTGAATGCACTTCATTATACTTCGCTTCCCCCCAAAACCTCTTCAACTTCACCTGTTTACAGTTCATGATAAGCCAAAAATGAAAGTATGAAAATATTCTATTAAAGATATAATTGGCAAAGAGAGTTAAAGTCATGAAAAACATTCTAAAGAGCAAACTACAGCAAAGCAAACAAGTGGTATAATCCAGCAAAGCACACCAAAGCACACAAACCCTACGCCATCAATAGAAACCTTTTCCTTTACATAATGTTTTCAGATTAAAGATATAAAAGGTGATGTTTGCCTTGCAATAACTAGGTATATAAAAAAGCCCCAAACATATCAATCACAGACAGAAGCAAAGAATCAGACTTTTGGCTGAATACAAGTATATTTGAATTTGTATGCATACATATCCATATGAGTAAGAATTTCTATTAAGTGTGCACAGTTTGTAAGGGGAGATAGTAAGAGTCATCTTGTTGATATTGTAAGAACATAAAGACCAGTAAGAACAAAATAGTAGAGCTGAATCTCCATTACAACGTCAATTTATCATGTCACTGCCTCCAGAAACATCCATATTGCTATTTTAATAGAAATGGAATTAATTATGAAGTACTATCTGTATGATTTATTGGATAAAATACGATTAAGCTACTTAGTAAAAGCATTTAATAAACATTGTTAAATCAGAAGTTGGAAGACTATTAGATCAGATAGGAAGTTTAAAAAAAGAAAAGATGCAGTTGAAACAGGAAAGGTTCCATTTACAGTGTTAATTTTTAAGCATACCAGGAAGTGAGTCCTATTTATGATGGCTACTTTGGATTATGTATTGCCTTTGGGCATGGATTTTGGCAATCTATTCCATGCTATCTTTCCCAAAGAACTATTTGGTTCATTATAGATCAGAGCAAAGGTATGCTCATCATTTACGAAGTATAAATTAACAAGTTAAGATAAGAAAATAAAAAAAATATAAAAACTTGACAATATAGACGTATTCAGAGTATCTTTTGATTATGCAAAATATGCAAAAGAAGAATACATCTTACATACAGCTCCCAAAACACCAGCAAGAGAGATCTAGCTTAATTATATGCCACATGATGCTTCATGAACAGCTCGAGAGAGGGCTCCTTCAACACCGCAGCAGGGGGAAGCTCCGCGTCCAGGAGCCTCAACCCAGAGCCGCCAGAGCCACCGAGGGAGCCTCAAGCCCTCGACAGGACTTGCCCAGGAGCCGGCAGCTCCGCTGAGGCGAGCAGGGACTCACAGGGGGCGGAGCCAGGAGGAGCCGC
>JAVHNF010028050.1:12688-23032 GCA_034783455.1 Micropsitta finschii | reverse complement strand
CCTTCTAACCATATCTATAAAACTATTTAATGCTCTTTTCGAAGCAAGGAGTCTTATAGCCATAGTAATTGCAGTTTTACTAGACCTTTAAATGAGAAGCAGATACTTATTAAGTTTTGATATGGTGAGCTGATTAGACAAGTTAAACATAAAGGCACAATTTATGCATACACTATAACCACATGTGCATGTAGTGCAGTTCTTACATTGGTGTTTGGCACTCACAGCAATAGGAAATCCTGCTAGGTACACAGTTTTATACCACTTACAGGTTACAAGTAGTAAAGCGAAAAATGCTACATTTTGCAGGAAAATAATATTCATAAATCTCCAGCAGTGAATTACAGTATAACTCAGAGCTGTCTTTGTTTTGCTGCTGCTATGAATTCAATTCTGTTGCCAGTGCAGAAACAATAAACACAAAGACCAAAGTGGTAACCACTCCCCTTGCATTTGGCAAGTGCTTATATCCAATTTACAGCTGGACTCTGAAAACAGCTTCTGAAACAGTACTAATAACAAAGAAGTTCCCACAAATGATCATTTTTTTTCTCCTAGTGAACCGAAGCAGTCCATTGTGTACAAGTTAAAGATGTCTTCTAATGTCCCACCTGGCTTTCCCAGTTCATCTGTACCTCTCTCAAAGTGAATCGTTTATTTGCCTTTTGTCTTATTAGGCAACTGAATGCATTGTGTGCTAAAGAGGTCTCTCTATACAATTCTCACAAGGGCAAGACTATGCTGCCTAAACAGTGTTTGAACTCCTCCTAATCTGGCACAACTGGGTATTACTGCATTTTTTGCACGTTGATATGGCTATTTTTATGTGCTAAATTCAGGATCAGTGCTCTGCTCTGTTACAGTGCACTAATTTTCTTACTTCAAGAACATAGGCTTTTGCCAGTACTGATACCAGTGCAACGATCTCAAATTGATTAATTTGTTAAGACACATCACCCACATGTATAGCAGTCTGTACAATTTACTTTTTGTCTGACTTTGGTTCATTACAAAATGAGATGTGAGAAAAAGTTAGCATTCTTTCACTGTATCCTATTTGTATGGCATATAGTGTATGGTGGAGGATTTCTGCTAACATCTTTATATCTGGATTTAAAAGCAACTCAGAAACTGATGCAACAAAGACTTCACACATGCAGAACATTAGGAACCTCAGAGTTTGAACTGCTCATGTGCTTAAGTACCTTGCAGATTCAGAGCCACAATGAGTGGAAGAGTCAGGAAATACATGAGAAAAAAATATTTATCAAAGGCTAATCATGTATTCTGCCTCTGGCATAAGAGGATTACCACAGGAAAATGGAAAGAATTTGTCTCCCCCTGTGCAGTGTTGCACAAAGAGTGATTTTCTTTTAATGCAACAAGCATTGGTTAGTATTAGGCACCAGATAGAGGATGTGGTGAACTAATTGTCTTATCTGGCATCACAGGCCTTACCTGTGATTTATGAGTATGGGTACAACTAAGCTGTTCTACCTCACAGTGACAACACTGACTAGTTCCAAGGGAGCTATTTTTAACTTGCACTGATATAAGCAAGAAAAGAATAAGGCCTCAATTATACTTAAACACCTGAACTAATTGTGGTTTTCAACCTCCTTCAAATTTTCCAGTAGAGGTTTGGGACCTATACAGTGAATTTAAGTCTCCTGACAACCGGTTTGCTTTTCTCCCATATCTTTTAAAGACATTGGAAACAGTTCACAAACCCCAGATGTCCATGGACTGAGGCTGAAAGAATTTTGCTTTTAAGGGATCAGTAAGTCTCTAGAAAAAGCAAGTGAGCTGTCAGGAGCTCATGTGGACAATAAAGACTTAGATTATCCTTATCATAAATATTTTGAATAATATGGCAGCATAAGAAAATTCCTTTTGAACAGAAAGCAGGAGCCACTATCTTGAAATAATAAAAGATTTCCACAAACTGTAAAGTTCCAGTATACACAAAAGAAGTGTTTATGTTTTCTTTAAATATGATATACTGGGTATTGCCTGGCATTTTGCTACTTACAGTCTTTCTCAGAAGAACAGAATGCAATAGCAAAATGTATCAGAGTGATACTCCAAAGGCAAGCGTATATATTTCTTTGTTTCTTAGGTCTAACATGATCACAATTTTATAGTTTTCCACTTACAAGTTTATATCTGAACACAGAAATGTATATGCACAATCAAGTGGAGTCTGAAATAAGTAAATAAGATAACCTATCATTAATATGATAAATGCATCTCTTTGAAACATATATTTTATTCATGACTTTTTCTAGTTAGCTCAATAAGTTCCTTAATTACTGTGAGGTGAAGCCCAGGTGAATCAGAAGGACTGATGGAAGATCTCTTTCAACTTGCATTCAACTCTCTGCTATTCAGACATGTAGAGCACTGCAGCTGAAAAGAGGATCCACAAATGTCCAACAGAAATTAAAGATACACCTATGGGACTGGCCTGTTGGGAACTCTGAGGCATTAGCATTCTTTTTCTCTTCAACCTTGTTTATATGCTTGTGGTTAGACAGCATGCCATTCCTAGGGGGATGAAGGCTGAAAATAGCCCTTACACCTACTACTGCTGTGACCCATTCTGCCTGATCCTGCCTCTGAGGTCTGCTTAGAAATTAGAAGTCACATGGACTCAGCTTGACTTCTGTCACACCTAGACCTAAGATACTTGTCCTCCAAGGAGCATCTTTCTTTCTAATTGATTTTCAGTTCCATTTACACTTGTCAATACTGATCTGTAAATACCATCATGATTTAGCATTTATCTGGTTGAAATTCTTTTTTTTTTTTCTCCATTTAGTTTTGATAGCAGAGATTGGCAGCTGCTCTTTTAAGACCATCCCTCTAACAGAGCATTTGGGGCCTGGTTAACACAGTATCTCTGATGGTTTTCATTTCTTTTTCTGTAGGTTCACCAGCAATAACCAGAACATTGTGGGACCAGCTCTGCACCCAAATGTTTTTACTGGATAGTGAAAATGTAAATAAGGGAAATGTTCTGGTAAGACGTCCTGGGATTGATTTCCACATACAAATCATATCTATTGTATTAAAAAACACTCTATGCAGTCAGAGGTTGTCACATCAACTCATTTTACAAAGAAATATATGTGCCAGTACTCTGTATAGATCTCTATATATCTCTTTCTATAATTTGAACTTCAGCAAGGATATTCACTGGATTTTCTGTGGCCTATGTGCTAAAAGGGTCCTACTGTGATGGTTAATGTCATCAGACAATTATCAAATTATGCTGGGAAGGCCTTTGTCTTCAGTAAAAATCGTAGATAGGGTCCACAGTTTTTCAAGGGAGGCTTGGTTGGAGGGTTTGCCTCAGCAGTAAGGAAAAATGGGAAGATTGCAGAGCACCACTTATGAACATTGTGAACACACGTTCTGGTTTAGCTGCTACAATTTAAAGTTTCCCTCATTTCAGTAAGTTGGCCTTATGAAGTAGTCACAGAAAGGTAAAAGAGGGAGGAAAGCAATTTTCAATACCAACAGAGGCTTAAGCATAAAACAACAGAGAAATAATGATTTATTACTTTGTCTCTGACTTGATGGAGAGTTTTCTTCCATCCGTCAAGGCAGAACTGTAAATACAGGAACAGTCACTTCCCAACATCTTTAAAGATTACCCAGCATACTAGGGTAATCTGATTATTAAAATCCTAACCAGACCTCTCCTATAGCCTAAGGAAATATTGGAGCTTTTAGATATGCCAGTGCTGCTGGGCTGGGAGATCTAGACTTTCTAGTGTGGTCCATTTGTGGCTGGCTAAGTTTCCTTAGGGATTCAGTAAGTTATCTTAACTTAAAAAGTCACCATTTCCAGCAAACAGTTTCAAAATTGCCCTCCCATCTTACTCGAAATCTGTGCATATAATTCTGCTCTGCTACTGAGCTGGCTTTCTTTTTTCCCTTTAGCCATCCACCCTTTGCAAAATTAGAACTTACTCTGAAGAGAAGCATGCTAATATCATGCACTCTGACTCAATGCACACCTACATGCATGTATGTATAAAATTTGGGTACAGTTTGCAGCAAATAACAAACTGTGAATAGGGAAAATAGGTTTTTTGATAGAAGCCAAGCTTGATAAAAGGAGTGCATACTGTCGTGCCTGAAAGTATGGTATTAATAATTAAGCCATGCAATCATTACCTCAGGATATTATTTCTTAAATATCTCTTGCAAAGGCAATACTATTACATATGAATTATATCAATTTTCCACCAACAAAAAAAAATCCACAGAAATAGGAATTGAATTACACTGTCCAATTTGCTGTAAAGTTCACTGTACGTGAAGAAATTAATCAAAGCTACCACCACCCATTTTTATGGGAACATAAAATGATGTGAACTTCCATTTTTAATAAAGATGCATAGCTCTTTTATGAAGACTGACTAATAACACTGTAATGAACTGAAAAGCTACTGATACATTAAGAATGAAAATTTTGAGGGATGTGTTTACTGAGTCTCCTGTTTCAAGCCAAGCAATACTTCCCTTTGAATCTGCCTATAGATAAAGGAAAAATACAAACAATAAACTTGATGCAAACTCTGTATGAATTCATCTCCCACATCTAAAAAATAGCCAGTGACATTCTTTTTATCTCTCTACTTCCACCTAAATGATCCCTCAAACAGATGGGTCTGCATTCTCCAGCGGTCTGAGACCCCATGCAGATATCTCCCTGGTGCCACAAATGCCTGAGTGTGGATATTTCCAACCTGATTCAAAGGACTACAAGGAAATGAAGGAGTTTACTTAGGCCCTAAATTCGGTAGGATTCGAAGCAGTGGCATGTCTATGTGTTCTCTGTGCAGGATTTAATCAGGAAGGCTGTCCCTCCTTCCCCCAGAAGAATGCTAATCAATTAAAGTCATTGGATATTAATCAAATAATTAGACAGTAAGCTAGGGGTTTTTTTGACTGTGTTCACATAGTTTTTGCTCTTGTGTTTTGGTTGTGGGTTTTTTTGTTGGTGGTTGGGTTTTTTTCTAACAGCCTAAGGAATAATGCAATTGTCTGGAATATGTATGAACTGGAAAGCAGTGTGGGAATATCTCAATCACAGCGTAAAGTTCTCAGAGTGCTGTTTATCCAACCTGGAAGTGCTGCTCTCCTTTCTTTCGAACAACTGAACTGAAACAGGCGAAATCTGGAGTAAGGCAAGTTTTTGTGGGTTTTTTTGTTCTTCTGAACAGTCGCTCAGTTAACTTGTTCGCCAGGTGTTTTCTCATTTCTCACAAATAGCTGTCTAAATTGGAAGCTATAAGAGGTTTACTTAGTTGCTCCAGAATTCATCTGGAGGAGATTTTCAAGGCCTTTTATCATGGGTGGTCCTTTGCATTGGCTCTTCTTACCCCCTGCTCTAGTTAATATTTAAAACAGCAAACAACTAAGAGCACTGTTTCATAACTGTGAGAGGCAAAGGGCTAATGAACAATAAAACTGCTAGTAATAGACAAAGGTGGACTTCTTGATTATATTTACTAAATTAACTTAATCATTAGCATTTGATATGATGCTCAGAGGCATCATATCATGAGTCAGGGAATTGACTTGTTTACTTGTCTTTCCCAGCTCTGTGAATCTAAACATCAATCAAATGCTATAAAATTGTTTAGCTAGAACAGTGATTACTCGCTTTGCCTACTCTTTTGGACCAGTTCTGCAAAGGAAGAGTTTTTCAGTAATATCATCTTCTCCTTTACTGCCCTACCTCCAACTTCCTCATTCTAAAAATGCCTTTTCTGTGGGTCCTAAGAGGGACCACATGCCTCATCTTAAGACCACTGAACTAGAGAGATGGCAACAGGAGAGAAATACAGTATTCCAGCTGGATAATCACCAAGCAGTCTGATTCACTTAGTCTAATGTTCCCAGTCAGATCCTGGCAATGAAATAAGCATGTAGGAGGATGCAAACAGATTAGTTTTAATTAAAATAATAAAAAGGTCCAAGCTATGGACCTCAAATTTGAACTCCTCTTAATTTTTTCATGAAGAAGATTATCTGATCAAATCTTACTCTGAACCCATTCCTCAGGTTTTTAGTCTGATTTGAATTCAAAGCCACATGGACCTGCTTGGCTGCTTCTAAAAGACTACTCTGCAAATGCTCACCATTTTGTCAACCCAGACCTGCAGTTCATCTTCAAAACTCTTCAGTTCTGGATCTTTTCTACTAGCCTACCTCTGGGACAACATCCATCTTAATCTTTATTGCTACATTATTCTTATTATTACTTACGCATTTTTAAAGATCCAGGCTTAGGTCAAGGTTCCACCATGTTAGGACCTGGACATTTTGGGATATCCCAACCACAAAACATTCCTTTTTTCTCATCAGGGAGCAATAGACCCTGTAAACAATGTTGGCAGGATTTGGGGTATGCAGTAAGAAGGCAATTAATTATAGTTATTATAATAATTATCTTTTTGGGGTCTCCTGCATCAGGATTAAGGCTCTGCAGGTGCTGAACAGCATTGCTGTACAGAACCTTGGTGGCAGCTGGCACCAGCTGGAATCCCATTTCCTGCTCACCAGAGCTTCAAAATATGTCATTACATGTAGAGAAAAGAGGGAGGAATGTTGTTTGTCTTTTAACTTCTCTTAAAATCTTCTGCATTTGTCTACAATGCACCACTGGCAAAACTACCACTGATTTAAATAAAAAACAAGAACAGAAAATTAAACAGACTAAAATCATGCCTACATGTGCATAGAAGCATTTATCAGATTGGCCCGTGTATTAAAAGGCCTTTTTTCCTTTCTGCTGAGCTGGGAGTGAAATATTTTCAAAGTCTTGTGTTGTAAACAGAAAATCCATTATTTAAATTAATGATTTATTCCTTTAAAGCCAGTGTGGAATCTATCACTGGCATGATAAGATGCACATTGTCTTCTATCTGCATATAACCATGTAACTGTGCAATATCTGGCAGTGAATATAAAAAAAAAATCAATTTTTCCTGGTTTCAAGCATATCTCCTGAGTCTGAGATATGTCTCACTTGTTTTTCAAATACCGCTACAAGTAATTTAAGCTCCCTGTTCAGAGAAAGAACTTGTCTTTGTGTGGGTGCACATGTCTGTGTTACCTGATTGGCATTAATTTTTACCTATTTTAAACAGAAAGATTTCAGTTCTCTTCCAGCATTTATTTTTTTCCACAGGAAATTATCATTAAGAGACTGACTGATCCAAAGCTCAAGGAAGTCAATATGCAGTCTCAAGCTTCAGTGAAGTCTTGATCACACTTCAGAGCCCTGATCCATGAAGGGTTCTAAGGCTCAGCTTCCCCTGAAGATTTGGGAAGACCTGGAAGTCTTGATTTTAACATCGAAGTCCTCAGTTTTGCATGCATCATGAGTATTTAACTTTCAGAGAATCTGCCAGAAGACACCACCAGGTGCTGGCCTAGATCAGTCTTGTCTCTGATGTAGATCTATATTTTTGGTGCTCCTAAAAAGCTGGAGTTATATGCAAGTCATGAGATCACAGAACATCTCGGGCTACAAGGCGTTTCTAGAGATCACCTGCTCCAACATCCTGCTTAAGCCAGGTCACCTATAGGAGGCTACTCAGGGTCATGTCCATTTGGGTTTTGAATATATCCGAAGAAGCAGACTCCACAACCTCTCCTGGCAACCTGTGCCAGCACCTGATCACCCTCATGGAAAGATAAAATGTTTTTTCTTGTGTTCAGGTGGAATTTCCTGTATTTCAGTTTGTACCATTGCCTTTTGTCCCATTTTTGGGCACCAGTAACTCTGTCCACTTTAGTCCCCACACTATTTATACACATTGATATGATCCCTCTGAGCCTTCTTTTCTCCAGACTGAACAGTCCTAGCTCTCTCAGCCTCTCCTTCTATGCCAGATGCTTTGAGCCCTTAGTTGCCTTAGTGACCCTTCATCCCTTAGGACTCCTGAGCGTCCATGTCTCTCTTGCACTGGGGAGCCCAGGACTGGACACAGCACTCCAGATGATGTTATCTTACTGGTGCTCAGTACAGAGGAAGGATCAGTCCCTTATATCTGCAAGGCAATGCTCTTCTCAATGCATCCCAGGATGCTGTTTGCCTCCTTTTCTGCAAGACTACATTGTTGGCTCATAGTCAGTTTGTTCACTAGAACCCTCTGATCCTTTTCTGCCAAGCTGCTGTCTATATGGTCAGTCCCCTGGTTGTTCTAGTGCATGGAGTTGTTCCTCCCCAGGTGCAGATCTTTCCTTTTCCATTTGTTGAACTTCATGGGGTTCCTCTTGCTCCATTTCTCTAACTTCTTGAGGTCCCTCTGAACGGCAGCACAACCATTCAGGCTGTCAACCAGTTCTTCTAGTTATGTGTCATCTGTGTATTTGCTGTGGGTGCACTCTGTCCCACCATCCAGGCCATTAATGAAGAGGTTAAACAGTGTTGGTCCCACTATAAGCCCTGGGAAGAGCTAATGACTAGTAACTGGGGTTCAAGGTGAACATCAAGCTATAGATCACCACCCTTTTGAACCCAGCTCAGAGCCAGGCCACACTCCTGCAGAGCTGCTGGAGCAGCTCCAGAGGTAACGTGTGTTGGGTAGAGCAGCACCCTTGTAAAGGGACCCTGTGCTCAGTGCCCTTCAGCACCCGGCTCCAGGTAGGTAGATCAGCTATCTCTGTAAGACGTGAGTCACCTCTAGTGTGTCCTGAACGTCAAAGGACCCGAGACAGCACTGATGGAAGCGTGGTCTCTGATGAAACTGTGCTTTGCTCCTCCGTGAGACACAGGACTGAGCAATGCAAGAGGAACCTGGGCGCTCTGACCTTGGTTGGCTCTGTTTGAGAACACACTGAGGTACAACACCTCCCTTCTCCCCAACCACAGCACCCAGAACTTACCTCCCCCTTCGCGCTGTACTTAAACCTTTGATCAGCCCTTCCCACCACTGTCCCAGTTCCTTCCAAAAGGTCTGAAGCACAATTTTACCTTTGGATTGAGGGGCAAAGTAACCCTGCAAACGCCGTGTATTCCCTCAGATCTCAAACGATCTATTTTTGGTAAGTTATTTTCCCATCCCTTGGGAAGAGTGGCATTCCCCAGCTCCCAGTCCCAAAGCCTTACAGAAATGCTCCTTTGGGTGCACTGGCTGAAGAGCTACTTGGCTAGAGAGCTGCTGGCTGCTCCATGGGAATGGGGGGGGGGGGTTCTGTTAAAGCAGATTGACTCTGTTATTGCCTGAGCCCCCCACGTTCACTTCAGGCTGCAAAGCCTGGGGTGCAAAGAGACACTTGGAGAAGGACTGCAACAAGTATCCATGCCATTGGAATCGTTTCCAAGTGCGGTGTCCACTCCCGGCTGCATGTTTGGTTTCACTCATCTGAATTCCAGTCCCTGCTGACTTGCAGCCTTCCCTCCTTGGAAGGGAATCGCTTCCAGAGGAAGGGAAAGGCTCAAGTCCTGGGCACAACCATACGTGCTCCACTGCTCTCCAAGCTGGTGCCACCAGCCTGGGCCCTTCCAACGTGCAGAGAGGCCAGCGGTGGTCCTGGGGAGCAGAGCTGTGTGCTGGGTGAGAGGAGTGTTAATAAAATATCAGACCCAATAAATTTTCAATGAGAATAAAAACTAGGCACTGAATACAGCAAATTTTATTCTGCACTTGAAGAAGCATTTAATGACTCTTGTGAAGAATGTGAAATGAATCATGGTTTGGTGCTTAGCTCAAAGGACTGAGTCAGGACTCTTTAGCCTCTATACCAGAGTGACAGTGACTTTCTCTCTGGCCTTGGGCCCCTAATGTCTTGGGTGCAAGACATTAGGTACTTGGAAATTACTCCTTCAAGTTCATGCATATTGACTGCCTCCTGCAGTCACTCAGGGCCTCAGAGATGTCACTCTTACTGTGTGACAAACTGCTATGAGCTAGTGCTACCCATGTCTATATTATCCTTTCAGCAGTGGGGAGTCAAACAAGCAGGCAGCATCACAGAGAAAGAAGAGAAACATTAATACTGACTTCTAGTAGGCTTAATGTCCTAAAATTTGCATAACTAAAAATCTGGGTTCAGCTGTAACAGTTATTTTTCTTCTTCTTAGTAGCTGGTGCAGTGCTGAGTTTTGGCTTCAGTCTGAGAACAATGCTGATAAGACACCGATGTTTTTGCTGTTGCTAAGTAATGCTTGCCTCGATCTAGGACTTCTCAAATCTCTCATGCTCTGCCAGTGAGGAGGGGCACAAGAAGCTGAGAGGAAGCAGAGACAGGACACCTGACCCAAACTAGCCAAAGAGGTATTCCATACGACAGCACGTCATGCCCAGTATATAAACT
>JAVHNF010028050.1:0-12588 GCA_034783455.1 Micropsitta finschii | reverse complement strand
AAGAGACAGCGTCGAAAACCTTACCAGAGGTAAACCACATCCATTGCTCTCCCCTCAGCCACCAAGCCTATCATCTCATCATGGAAGACAATCAGGTTGATCAGGCATAATTTTCGATTGATAAATCTGTGCTGACTGCTCCTGATCACCTTTCAATCTTTCAAGTGTCTGGAAACGGTATCCAGGATTAGCTGCTCCACCACCTTCCTAGGGATTGGGGTGAGGCTGGCCTGTCTCTAGTTTCCTGTCTCCTTCTTTCCCTTCTTGAAGACAAGAGTGACATTTGCTGTCTTTCAGTGCTCAGGAACCTCGCTCACTCACCATGACCTTTCGGAGATAATCGAGAGCAGACTTGCAAAGACATCAGGCAACTCTTTGGTGCATCCCCATCAGGGCCATGGACTTGTGTCTGTCCAGTTTGTTTAAATGTTCCCTAAACCACACCAAGGGTAAGTCTTCCTTGGTCCATACCTTCCCGGTAAAGGCCAAGGTGAAGAAGACACTGAGTACCTTGGCCTTTTCCATGTCCTTTATTACCAAGGCCCTGTCCCATTCAGCAGCAGGTCCCCATTTCCCCCAGCATCCTCCCTAGCAGCTGGTGTGCCCTGTGCTACAGCACGGCATGGCACAGCGTGCCATGGCACGGTACTTCTTCCAGCTACCTATGAGCACTATGTATGAAAATAAACAGGACACGACAGAAGCTGGGGCTGGGCTCTGTGTTACCTTTCTGCACAGTGGGATTTCAAGCAGCGTGTGCAAAAGTGCACCAGGGGCTGCAGAGGCTGACTTTGAAAGTCCAGCTGCGAATTTAAAGTGATATGAGCTCCAGCTTAATGAAACTGTATTTCCCCCTCTCAAACAGATATTTCACCTTTCCCTTTGTCTGCCCTGTTGCTTGCCCTAAACTCAGCTTGCTCCGATGGGGTGTATCCTCAGCCAGTCAGTCATTCCCTCAGGCAGGGTGAGCTTCTGTTGCTTCATTTTTGGCAAAATCTGCAGCACAGATTTCTAAATGTCTTGTATTTATTTTATTGCATTTTTTTGTGTCTGTACATGAAACCTTATGTTCGGTGGGTAAACAGTGGATAAACATTCTTCATAGAGACTTTTTATTTTTTAATAAACTGAGTAATTTTCTCAAATAGCTTCTTTCTTACTCTGCTTCATAATATCATGTGGAAATAGATGGTCTGTTTCAACATTGGGGAAATGGAGGGATAAGAATAGAGACAGCAGTGTGGAAGCAATGGGTCCCTCTTCTGCCCATATGGTTCAGGTTTGCATTTTGGCTGGCATGATAATGTGATTGCTGGCAGATCGAATGTTTAGTCTCCAGAGCAAATAGCAGCCAATGAGTTGGGGTGTAATGTACATGTGGAGATGTTCATAATATTCCACACAGGCTGAACCTACAGCAGGAGCGAATTCAGCTGCAGTGAAAACAGAGATGCTGCATGAATCCTTCTGTCAGCACAGCAATGGCATTTCCAGGCTTTTGCATTTGGGAAGGGGAGGAATGTGCCTCTGGGGATGGAGCACGCTGCTACTCATGGATTCTCCTGTGGCAGGGATTTCTGACTTGCCGCATAGAAGGTGATGTACTCTGATGAGCCTGAAAGTTACATTTCATCATTGCTTTATCACCCGATGAATCATTACAGCAGATGAATGTTAATTGTAGCTAAACAAATGGGCATGTCCTCTCTACCCCCAGACAGCTGCCACCACTGTAAGACATTAGGCAGAGGGTGCAAAGTGCTTCTGGATGGCAGGGAACTGCTACCCATACCTCTGGAGCTGCGTATCTGCAGTGTAATGAAACGCCAGGTGTGGAAGAGTGTTTGGATGGAAGCAATTTCCATTTGCTTTGCGGTTTGCACTGCTCTCAGGAAACAGAGAGTGCAAAGTTTCCTTAAGTGGCTGTTTGCTCACAGGCGGGGCAGCCTGCATGGGAACAGAGTTGGCTTAGTCATACACCATTGCATTGGTGTCCCTGGGGCTGAGAGGGTAACTGGCATCTCTGGGTAAGGTGTCACTGGGAAGGTGTGAGAAGCTGCTGAACATGGATGTAGGGCAGAATAGTGCTGGTTCCTTGGGATCTAGCACTCCTTGGATTAAAGGTTCTTTGTCCAGGAAAAAATAAACTGATAGACAGACTAGGGTGTTTTCTTCTAGCAGTTGCCCCTCTTGGCTGACTTAGTGACAAATATTCTGCAGTTAAGCCACTGAGGCCTGGGTTGGCTGATGCTTAATGATTTGAACTCTCTCACTGCTGTTACAGAAACCAAAGCAAAGTGTTCTGGGGTACCCCATTACACCCAGTTCATGTTTCTCCTCAACAGGATGCACCTGGTAGGCAGTAACTTCCAAAAATTAGATTTCCATGCCATTCTTGATGCTCTGCTGTAAGACAGTCTATTTCTAGGAATACAGCTGCATGACAATAGAGAAAGGTAATCAGATAGCCAGGTGGGGACCTAAGATCTCAAACCCATTCTTCCTACAGGACACTTTAATATTTGTAAAGGTGCATGGCTGGAACAGAAGGAGAAAGACAGAAAAGGAAAGGAAGTGCTAACATCTAGAGACAGTTGTGGCTAAAATTTAGCCACATGGAGGTTAGATACATGCATTTAGGTGCGTGAGAGTGGACATCTGTAACTGGTGTTTAAAATGGGGAAAAAAAAAATCAAATCTAAGCATTCATTCTGTAGGGTTGAAAGAAATAGCTAGTGTCTGCACAGGGAGCCCTGCCCCTAAGAGCGGCGCCTCGGCATGGATGAAATTCAGATGGCAGCAAGCACATAATACACAGCATCTTATTCTCAGTACGTGGGCCCATCTCTGCAGGATTCCCCACCTGGAACAATTTTCCGGAGACCCCGGTTCTGCTGCCAAGAGCTGTTCCCTGCCTCCGAGGATTCATCCCCCAGCTCAGCTCAGCTTGGCTCAGTTCAGCTCAGCACGTCTGGCAGGTACCTCCTCAGCTCAGCCACTGACGGCAAGCGAGAGGAGGGGAGTGAGGAGATCCTCACAGACAGTTCAAACACAGACTAAGAGGCATGTGTTGAAATGTCGTCAAAGTAGCAGGAATTCATTTTATTGAAGAATACACATAATAAAGATAGAACAAAGGGACTGAAATGGTGAACAGATGGGCGGGTGTTCTTCAGTGGCTCAGGAGCTGTGTGAACATGCTGGTTTATGCCCTCCCCCTCTTTCTGCCTTTTTTTTCCTCTCCCCTTGGTTTGGTTTAGTTTCGATGCACCAGGGTAGGATGTGAGATGGTATGTCAGTATATGTCAGAAACTTGGGGGGAAATAAAACCCCTTTTTTTAAACATCAAACCACTGCTATCAATAGGAACAGCAACTGCTCAAAATTTGTTTCAGAGCTGCCAAGAAGTGAATATTCACAGGAGAGAGAGAAAGAGAGAGAGAGAAGGGAAAAAATATTTTTCCCTGCTGTTTGCAAGGTGGACACAAATGCAAGCGGTAGGAGGCTGACAACTTGACACATGTCTAATAAATCTAAAGCATGGAATAAAAGTCAACAATTCACTGTACAAGAAAGCATTACTGGGATAAAAAAGTACAATCCAACAAACCCCTCACTTAAAAATATATTTACTCCCCAATCAGTGAGGAACGTAGACATTAGAGCCCCAATTTCTCTTCTCCGCACCTGACGTTCCTATTCCTGGATTTCTTTTTATTCGAACTAGGACCATGTTAGCTCCTGTGCGCAGGAAGCTGAGGTTTGCTGCATTATAAATGAACAAGGTGCAAAAGCTGAGTCCAGTGAGCAGATGTTGGGAGCTCAGCGTGCTGGTGACAAAGGGCGAGAGTGCAAGGAGCTTCCCTTGCACGTCTGTTCTTCAGCGCGGAGCAGGCAAGGTTTTAATTTGACAAGTTGGTTGGATGCAGGGAATTCACAGATCTCAGTGGAAGCCAAGCAGATTTGGCCACCTACTGCATGGCCACATTCAGCTAAAAGGGGAGCAGTTGCGGAAACATCTCCTGCTCCAGCCACCTGACACCACACACACAACGGGGAGCCTCGAGGAGGCTTGTTTACCACAGGCAGTAAATTCCTCCAAAAGGGAAGAAGGGGAGGGAAGGAAGAAGTGAGAAAGAAAAAAAGATCATGCTTCCATTATCAAAATAACTAAGTATTTTTATTTCAGGTGGCTGGTTGGTTATTATTTTAAAGCTCTTCATCCCTTTTCTTTTTTCTTTTAATAGTTGGTATGTTATGAAATACAAGAATGAAAATGAATGCTAAAACTAATGGAAATTCTCCTACAAGCCTCATGTAAACAGAAACATCAGCATTAAAGTTATGAATCTTAATTTGTGCCACTGAGCTAAAATTTGTATCTTACTGCATTAAAGGAATATAGACATACAGCACTGTGTAGTGTCTGTGTGCAATACAGAAAACTGACATGGTCTCTCCAATTTATGGGGAAAATGACATAATTTTGCAAAAAGAAAAAAAGGAAAAAAGAAAAACCACTTGTGAACTGGATTTTGCATAATGGGATTAATTTGGTTGACTGTCACATCAACTGTGCTGCAGAATGCAAGTTAATCACAACATCGGTCTGATTTAAAAGAAGAATGAAAGAAAGAGGAGGAAAAGGAAGAAAAGAAGAAAAAAGGAAAGGTATTTTCTTCCTCTCTTCAATTACTGTTTCATTTTAAGATGCCCCTGTTTCTTTTGTGGCTGTGGTAGCTCTGGTGTGTATTTTCAGTGCCCACCTGAGTGGTCTTTTTTTCCTTCCCCCACTCTCCACAGTAAAGGGGGAAAAAAGAAGTCAGTAGCTTTTACAGGCTCCTGCAAAACTGCTTCCATGGCATGGCACAGCTATATGCGTTTGATCAACATTTAGGATGATCAACACAGCCGGAGCGACTTTAAATATTTTGTCACACAGACCTCACTTACTGCCTTTTCTTCCACTTACCACCCTCCCTGCGAAAGCTGTTCTCAGCATTGGGCTCCCCACCGAACCAGCCTCGCTGCCCTTTTTCTGCCTGCATCCCCACTCGCGGCAGTAACAGCCCTGTTCCTCTGGCAGCTCTGCGAAACGTCAGAGAGAAAAGCAAGCATCCGTTGGTTATTTTGTGGCCAATTTCTGTCTGTCTTTACAGGAGTATGGGATGAAGGAATGAAATAAACCATCTTACAGGCTCTCACATTGTGTTCTTGGCAAAGGTACTGAAAACACAGACGGCACATGTACATGACACATCACTTAAGTCCTCTGGTTTCTATGGTTGCAGTAGATTTTGCTTTCAGGGGGCATCCTAGGAAGGAGATAATGCTGCTCAGCGCTTTGGGCACGGTGCGGTTGAAGAATTAGCTCTGGGAATTGATCGTACCGTGATAGTGGTGACAGAGTACAAGGAATCGGGGCTGCCGGGATGTCAGAGCAACTTGCGCTTCCAGGGGACAGTGTCGTGTCAGCGATTCCTGAAGGCCCTTGCACCACACCGCAGTCACTGACTGCTCCTTCATCTCTGCCTCCCTCGCAATGAGCGCTCTCTTCTACCCAGTGCAGTGCACTGACTAGGTTAAACAATTACACTACACTAATTGGCCTGTGTCGGTCCTGATGAGAAAGTAAACAAATGCTGCAGAGAAAAGCTGAGACAAATTGTATCTAATTAAATTGATGAAAAAAGTGACAACATTTTTTCGCCAGAAAAAAAATAAAAAGGGCAACTTATAGCATGACAAATATCTCGTGCTTGCAGCCATGTACCCAACCTGCTGAACTTCACACCCTCGCTGGGGACCTGGCTGTGCCAAGCAGGGAAGAATGGAGGTGCCCTGGAATCTCCATTAGTGCCAAAACTGCTGTGATGCCTCACGGGTCAGATGTTGCTTTTTGCGTGCAAGGAGAAGGCTCTCTGCCATCATTCAGCTATTTCACCAGCCCTGCTTGTATGCGTACCTGCATGTGTGTGTGTTTGTTGTGACCAGGATGCACCAGCAGCAACACCTTGACTCATGAACAGAAGCATTTCATTCCCTCACTGTTCACAGGCTGGTTTGACCACTACTGATGCATAAGCCTCCCAGCAGCTAAAGGTTGTGATGGCTTCTTAACAGCCACCAAAGTCACCATGTGACAGCCACCACATTGGTTGATGCTGGAGGTGGAAATCCCAGATCCCAAAGCTGAAAGCTCTCACATCTCATATGAGAGAACAATGCTCTCTATCTGTAAATAGCATCCACTTCAGGTCATCTGCAGACCACAACAACTCCCAGTACACTACCCTGGCATGAACATATAGGGAGGCACAGGTAAGTGGGAATATTTTAGGGAGGGATACAAATTGTCTCCTCATTGACAGAAAGAGAAAAAGACAAGAAAAAAACTACACCGTATAAGGCACTGCTGCCTCCTCTCTTGCTGTTCTCCATACCAGCAGTCTCAGGGAAGCTAAAACCACAAAAAGTTACCTTATACCCACCAAGACAAGGCAGAAACAAGGAAGAATTATGAGGGACAAGAGCATCCCTATTGAAAACAAGCCTGGAAAACTTTTTCCATTGATTTCCTTTGATGAGGTAGTGAATATAAGGATACCTCCTTGATTCACTGTGGAAAAGATCCATTTAAGCTTCATTGTTTGGTAGGATGGTAATAAGTAGGTAACCACTATTTTGGGGGTCCTCAACACATAACATGTGACAACCAGAGAGCTGGAGCCACTAGAATCTCTTTCCTCTGAATCTTAGTGAAACTGATGAGAAGACTCAGAGTGTGTTCACTGAGTGCACAATCCAGCCGGCCACAGAAGCAGCTGCAAGAGCGGTAGCTAAGTATGTAGTGTATAGCTGAGCATTTCCATCCTAATCCTCTGTTTCAAATTGCTCAGAGCTTTCCAAATGTTTTACTTATCAGGATAAAATGTTCCAGGCCCGGTCTCTGGCAAAATGGAAATTTTTAATAGTTCAAGATAAAAGCGATGCGGTTATTCTCGAGCAGGAGAGGAGCCCAAGAATCAAGGAAACAGATTTTTTCGTGATTCCCTTTTTTCAATAGTTCAGCTGCTGAATTCTCTGAGGGGCCAGATTTGAAGCCTGGCATGAAGCAGTCCTTGCTTGAGAGGGCCAATAGAGACCAGAACGTTGCAGCTATTGACCAATGTGTTACAGGGAAATTTCCCTATGGCCCAAAAGGTCTATGAGTCATTGGAAATCATTCAGTGGCTTTATGCAGTTTATTTAGGATAGTTGATCCTCCCACTCTCTCCTCACACATACACTATTTCTTCTAGTAATAATGGGAGAAAGAGGATCCATATTTTCCATGTTGGTGACTAATTTAGCTGTACAGAGATCCCAACAGAGATTAGCAAGGTGAATGAGATAACCTCCTAAGATCTCCTCATAATTTTCCATTGTCTAGTCTACATAGCTGTCTGATTCATACCATAAGTCCCATGTAAACTTTAGATCACTTGTGTAAATCTAAGTCTGCCGATGATCCATAGTACACAATATTGCAGAATTATCTCTTGTGCTTTTTCCCCTGTGGTTTTTCAGGTTGATGCATGCTGAGCAGCCCACGTTACGCAACATGTAAGTTTTGTATGTTGAAACTGCAATAAATTCAAGGTGTGGTGTAACCAATTAATATTTACACAGTATGTTGAAGATGGAAGCACTATGCCCTGTGATGGCTATGGATTGCCCTGTACACTAAAGACACGTCCATGTGCCATACTTTACTTTGGTTCTAGACTGCATGACAGCTAGAGGAGCTGGAGGAAAATGCATCTCTTCCACACAGAAGGTGCTGCGTGCAGTATATTCAGCAGCAAAAACTGGCAAACAGCAAAATGGTTTGGTTATCACACTACAGAAAGGATCAGGCTAAAGCAGGGCCTCTGGCCCTGGCTCTGTCGTCTCTATGGGTTGCTCCCAGAGTGCCCTTTGTGAACAACAAACATATCAATCTAAGTGGAAATATTCATATGGCTTTAACTGTGTGGTTTTAACTGGCAATCAGTGTTCTTCATACTTAGGCTCATACTGAACCTTCTCCAGTTGAGATCCTAGGACTTTTGCACCAAATTTGTCAGTGGTCTTAGCAATCAAGGTCAACTGAAAATAATAAATAATAATAGTAAATTACATATCATAGCAGAGAAAGCAGGGGAAAAAAAAAATAGTGGAGAACATGATACTAACATGCCCATTTTAAAGATAAGTAGCTGAGTCACAGAGAGATGTGAGTCTGAATTCCCAAAGGCAGGCAGGCAACTGAGGAGTGAGTACTTGCCCAAATTGGACAGAAAGTCAATAACAGGGCTTAACTTTGATCTCCTGACTTGCAGTTGTCTTACGATGCAACTATAAAACAGAGCCTTTCCCCAGGGCTTCTCAGAAAAGGTGAGTTATTCCTGCCCCTCAGCAGACACTTGTGCAGTTCACTTGGCCGGACATGGGAGAGTGTCAGCATCCACAGCATCCCACAGCCCATGGGATGGGGCAAGGATGGCAATGGGGGAGAGCGGCATCCAATATCACTTTGTGGGAAGGTTGGGCGGCTTCTGTGTGAATAACTGACTGACTTGTTGCTAGGGAACTGTTGGGAGACATGCTTTTGATCTCCCATATGCTTACTACTAATAAATAAACAAATAACAATAATTACAACAAACCCCAAGCCTGTTGTATCTCCAGGATTAATTAATGATGAAATACAGCTGAAATTCTGTAAAAGAAAGCAGCAAGGTGGGTTAGATTTCACATTTTCCTGCTGCTTATGGAAATGATGGTTGAAATTAACATTTTTTTTTTCCCTCCTTAAAATTTACCTTAGCTGGATCAGGTTAGTGGGAGGAGTGGGGGAGTATTCCCTACACAGACAGAGGATGAGCAGGCAGACACTAAATCTCCCCATGCCAGTTTTACTCGCATCCAGTTTTTCCTGCCTGGTACAGTTAAGTTTTTTAGATACTTTACTTGCATTTCTAATTCAGTTATTCTTCTGAAATTTATTCAAAGGATTTATGCTTATGAAATTATAATATAATGCTGCCTATATGCCAATGAGCTGCAGGCAAAGAAAATAATTTTCTTCAATTTACAGTTATGAGGCTGGAAGAAAATGATGCCTTCTTATCACCTCTTTTTCTTTGTATGCCTCAGTATTTTTTTAAGTCTTCAGAAGGCAGGAGCTGATGATGAATTCTTAAGCAGATCACACTGATAATTGTATTTCAGAACTGTCAACTCTGTGAAGACTGTCCACGGAGGTGTCTCAGTTCACTTGAGCTATTTGTGTCACTGCTTCCCCAGGAACTCAGCCCTCAATAAAACCCAAATCACTGGGGATATTGTTAAGTCTTCTGAAAGGATTATTAGATCGAAGGAAAATTTATGGATGACACTTTGTAACAATTAATCAGGAACTGTTGATGAAGTTGGTTCTTTATTCTAGAACAGGGAAAAAAAAAAAAATGCAGCCCCTGTACAAATTGTCAAATGGCCTATTTTGTCACTCTGTTTGATTAATGGACTATTTGGAGTCCCCAAAAAGTCCTAGTACAAATAAAAAAGAATCATAAATATTGAATAAGCTCACAGCGTGTTTAACCTTGACTATATTTTGGAACATTCTTGAGGAAAACTTTGCTATTCAGAAAATAAATTGCTAACGGAATTTAAAAAAAAATAAAAATAATAAAATTGGAGATTTTGGAGACTGTCATCTACCCAACTTTGTCATCCTGATTAACCTGCCATGATACATTAGCTTTAGTTAGCTTTGCAATCAGGTCAGCAACTGCTGGCACACAACCACATTTTGCAAGTGGGGCTACACCTGGTCCACAAAAGGGGCACAGGATGGCAAGGAAAATGCTGCTTTTGGTGCTTTGTATGTCACACAATGCTGGGACTGCTAACAAGCTCTTATCCTTTTGTACTGTAATTTATGGAAATGGAGCCCAAGGAGTGCTGAGAGCACGGGAGCCGTGGTGCCATAAGGTTGCTTCTGAAAGGTTGGTTGAAAGATGTCCGGTGATCTGTGTATATGCAAATGGTAGGACCCGAGTTTCAGCTGCAGTGAGCACACACACACGGACACACAGACACACACGTTCATACGTATGCAGGACACGCAGTTTCCATCCTGCTCCTCTGTCTGTATTTGCAACTCTGGTGCCCTCCTCCCCCCAGACTCTCCCCCTTTTGCCCCCCCCCATTGCTTGATGCAGCTGTTTAGTCCTGACAGGTCTGACCAGTCATTTTTGCTAACCTCTGATAGCATCTAGGTCAGAGCGATCCCAAACTGCCTGGCTTTTGTTCTCGGTGAGCAAGAAATACAATGCTATTAGTTTAGGCTGGGGTTCCACAAGGCACTTAAAACTCCACATGCCTCACTCCAAGCATGCAAGCAATTCCCCTCTTCTCCTTCAGCAGGGCACTTAAGTGCCTGCTTAAAGTTAGGCATGTTTCAGGCATGTTTGGGCTGAATCAGACCCTCACTCAGGAGAAATAATGCCACTTCATATTTCGTTTAGTTGGCTGCTTTTGCCAGCGTGTGTCATCTGCCAGCTCACTAGCCCATCTAAGCTGACATACATGCAATAATGTACTTCAAAGCAAAGATTATTCAGGCTCAGGAAGTGGGAGAGATTGTGAAATCTGTGCAACCATTTCCATTAGGAATGTAAGAGAGCTGTACAATAATAATTGCTCATTAGATTCTGTTTATTCTTTAAATGTAACACAGAGATTCAAACAGGGGATTGTTTTTCACTTCATCATATTTCATTCTGAGCTATAAATAACACTTTTCAATCCACTTTTATCCCCACAATTCTCCATGATCACAGGTAGTCCTCTACATCCCAGTGAAGAATAGCATTACAACAGAGAGGGCTGGGCTAGAGATTGTGCAAGGTGTTAGGTGTCTGTGCAGGGAAACTGAAGTGCTAGCTCAAATTTCTTTGTGCTGCAGGCCATATTCATTTGGTCAGCATTGGCCAAGGGAAATGCTTTTCCTAGAGAGGTCTGCCTCTGGAAAATGGGGCCGGGGAAATTGCAGAGATGGTTTAGTCCATTTTCACACTTGTGCTTCAAATTGCTCATGGAGCATGTGGAAACAGCAGTGAAGCATGAAATTTTCAAAACCTTCAAGTATTTCTTTGTGAAGTATGACTGAAAATCTTTTATAAAGTACTTTCATAATTACACAGTACTATGGCCTGTGGTTAAAAAGTCCAGTGGACATTACCAGCCTGAACTAGGCTGGGGTGAGGCAGGATTTTGGGGGGTAAGCTGGCAGAGAGCTTCTTCTGAAGGGATTGCAGGCAAGCCAGCGGGCTGCACTTCCCCCCACTGCTCGATCCATGCCAAGTCCCAGGGGCAATCACTGCACTGGACACCGGCTTGCTGTTTTCCTTGGTTTCTTTGCAAAACCACGGTCCTGGCCAGCAGTGATTATTAAGGATGGGTGTTTTCACAGGAGCCGGGTCTTAATTCTGGTTAAATTCCAGCCCTGGCAATTGCACTCTTCCCAAAGGAATTCCTGCTGCTGGCTCACCTGGGAAAGCCACAGTAGTCCTTAATCCTCAGGCTGAGCCACAGAGGGCTGTCACAACATGCTGTATAACTGGATGTGGGGTGCAGCTCTTCCAAGGTCTCTTGCTGACGTGTTTCGTGTGGGATTTACAAACATTTACCAGGTCAGGAACACCGAGTGAACCTGAACAGACTGTTTAGCTCAGTGGTTAGCACGGTCATATGGGAAAGAAAAGACTTGCACTCCGTTTTCTCAGCTAGTTAAGTACTTGCACAGCTAAAACCCACACACAGCTCTGGAAGGTGAAGGATGCCTTCCTCATCAAGAGCAGATACTAAGAGTGAGTGTTATCGAGCACAAAAGTGAGCATAAGCAAGTAGGTATCAAGATCTGGGTGCTTATAGAGATGCCCAGATGTAAAGCTTAAAGTGCTTTCAGGCAGCAGTAGCAGAGTAGGAAACTGTGACTCAAACTCTGTGCTAACAGGACTCTCATGCTGCAGAGCAGTGCTTCTGCTCTTTGTGCAACAGAGATACTAGAAAACAAGGTATTGCAGAGGAAAGCATGATGGCTAGTGAGAAAGGAAGTGACTTTAAGGTGAAGTGATTATGATGCCCAGTCAGGTGTAGGGTGTCTGAGTTCTAGCTCTTACTTTATTTAATATAACTTATATCGAGAAAAGCAGCTTCAAAAAGGCATACACCTGTTCAGAAACAGTCCCATATTTCTGTGGTTAAGGCACTTCTAAAAAGTGTGCATTTCAGTCACCTTGAAAAGCTGAATTTAATTCTCTTTCCTGCCTTCACCTCACGTAGGAGCTCAGATCACCTCTTTTTCAGGGCTGGGTTATTCATATCACAGGGATGCCTACCAAACTGGATCCCACATGGAACATGGAAGGGACATCTCATATGCAAGTGCCAGCACAGCTTAAAGGTAAACCAAGAACATAACCCCTTTGCAGTACCTGATGTTAGGTGTGTGCAGAAAAGGACATGCACCTGGAGGATCTTGTTGCTTGAAGAACC
>JAVHNF010028048.1:3898-15646 GCA_034783455.1 Micropsitta finschii | reverse complement strand
CTTGAATGTTTGAAAGCTTATGAAACTAAATCATTAAACTGCTGGAAAAACGGTGCATGTATTGAGTCTTGACATATGGAACAGCTTTTCCACTGTCTCTCTCTCTTGAATTCAGAGTAATTTGAAAAATCATATGTCTTCTCTTGATCTTTAATACACTCATTTGTCTTATGATCTCATCATGCTTGCATTTGTTGATTGAGAAAGATCAATGGTATGAATTAAATAGTAATTGCTCATAGAGCAGGAATTGCTAGAGAAAGTTTTTAGCTTGTTGAAATGCACAGATCTGTATCCCAGGAGTGTCTTACTAGAAACAGCTTCGTTATGCTCATGGCTTAACTGTGTCTTACACTTTCCCAATTAATAAGATTTCATAACCCCTGAGGTTTATGTGCAAGAAGGATTTGTCAGTAAGTTTTAAATTCAGGATACTCAAGAAAAGTAACTACTTTGGCTAATAAATCCCTCAAGTAACAATTAGTGTTATCAATGTTTTATACATAGTTTATGATTCCAGTAAAATTGCCAGATGTCTTCTTTTATTCATTCAGCCAGACACACTCACAAGGTTTAATTCCTAAGAACACAGAAATTTGCCCTGCCTACTGAAAATGCAACCAACAGGGGGGGATTTGCCAGTTAAGGTTGGCCTCTCACAGGAGTGACCAGTGCTCCTTGCTACAGCACTGACAGTGCCACAAGGCTGTCACCAAGTCAAACCTCCAAGGCTTCATCCATACCGCTTTAGCCACTGAAGTCAGGAGCAGACTGTTCCAGATGCAGACCCAGGAGATATTAAAATGTAAGTGAAAGGAGAAAAGAAAATCTTAAAAAAAAAAAAAAAAAAAAAGAGGAAAAAAAATAAAAGAAAGGAAGGGCAGACCTTTTACATCCTTTATTGCTTCTCTATACACCATATGCTAGGCTTCTTCACACCACCTTTGGGACTGTCACTAATACTATGCCCAATCAGCTCAATTAGGGAAGGACTGACATAATTTCTCCTCTCCTTGAGGACGGCAGGTTTGCACATAATGTAACAGAGGCCAGCAGTGTGCATGTGGTTCAGGAGATAGTTAGGATATGAGTTTGGGTTTTTTTCTGAAGTTCTATTATACACCAGCTAAAGAGAAAATTGTTTAGAAAACCATAAAGTGAAATTACCTGATTTCAACCTATTTTGTCATTACATCCACACATCATACAGATTTATACCATTTAATAGTTTACTTAGTGATTGTATGAAATAGAATATTTATCAGCACATTGCAAATCTTATATCTGAAATCTGGAGTTGTCACAGGCTCTACACTGGCATTAATGAATATTTGACCCCGAGCCAGGTAAAGTGGTGAAAAGATCTTGTACATCTGTTTGTAAATCCAGACTTTCATGTTTTTCCTGTATAGTGACTCCAGCAGAATTGGTAAGGCAGCATTAAGAGTAGAATCACAGAATGGTCTGGGTTGAAAGGGACCTTTAAAGAGCTTCTCCATACCCCCACCACCATAGGCAGGGACATCTTTCACTAGATCAAGTTGCTCAAAGCCCCATCCGACCTAGAGCTTTGAACAACCCTACCTGAGGAAGGAATTAGTAACAGAAAAATGCACTATCCACAACTTCTCTGCAGTAGACCCTGCAGCCCTTTGCTTATACTAGAATTGATTAGCATTTGTCATAGCTTGATTGAAGTATTCTGGAAAGTACTCACTCAAGAACTCAGATAGTTTATCTCAAAGGCATACTGTTCAGGACAAACAGCATGAGGTTTGTTTTCTCCTGTTCTTGCATCATTTCCTCCTTGCACCTCATTCAGTGTGGACAGCGAACCTAGACTCTCCACTTTTCCATTTCAAGTTTGCTTTCAGTCATTTTAGCTTTTTCTTTTTTCCTTTTTTTTTTTGTGTGTGTCCTCTTCTCCTAACGCAGTGCTACCAGGATTCCAAAACTCTGGGAGACTGTTAAAATCTCAAACCAGAGACAAGTGCAGTACCCCTTTCAGTAGTGAAAGCACTTCTATTCAGATTAGGCTTTTTGGTTGGTTGGTTTGTTTAAAACCCTGCTTTTTCTTGAAAAAAGTCCTGCCTGTCTGTTACTTACATTAACAGTTCTCTGAAAATCACAATTCATGACAGTGTAGCTGATGAGCCAGTTGCTATCCTTCAGGTTCCCTGGGTTTTACACCAATGTCACAGTTGTATGTGCCTCAACTTCAGATTAATAAAATACGCCAGTGACACAGTTTAAGACATAGATGCACTTGAAAGAGGAAAATAAATAATCAAGAGAATCTGTAATACCATATTCTGAATACCAGTTTTGTAGACTTAGTGGCAGCTTCTTGTTTATTGGCTAAGGATTGCAATGTCACTTCCGTTATTAGCTGCATTTCAGAAATAATAAAAATGGCCAAAATAAAATTAAACCAAATAAAAAGTAAATCAAATTTTACCCTATTTGCGTTAATTTATATATATGTATATATATTGACCAGGCAGATATGATACAAAACAGATGTTTAAGATAAAAATGAAATTCCTGAATATTCATACTTTTGAGTCTACAGTACCTTGTCTTTTGAGGCATCTCATTCCTAGATAAGAAAACAGACCTGGATCTCTGGGGCTGGAAAAGCACAAGTGAGGTAAGATTGGCTCTTTAACTAAAAACATACATTGCTCCAGGTTTATAGATATCTTTCTTCCATGTCTCTTGAGAGCCGATAAATATTCATGGAACAGTATTGTATTAATCCGCTAAACTTGTAATTAAAAATATATTTTGGGGTTTTATAGTTTAATCTTGGGAACTTCAGCTGGCCTCCTATTAAACCAACCAAAGCATAACATACTACATGTGGCAGCCGAATCTGCCACTAAAAGAAGCCCTGCTGTATCCTGACTGCCATTGAAAGCAGCTTGTTCAACAGCAAAGGAAAAGGATCATGACATTTGTTGTCCCTGATAGTTTTGCGTTTTGTTTTTTGGGGTTTTTTTTTGCAGGCTTACTGTTTAATATTTTTTTTTCCCTAATAATCCATGAAAATAAGAGTCAGAGGCAAATTTTAAAGTATGCAGAATTTTGCCTCTGGAAAGTGTTAACGAGAGAATAGAGACTTTTCAATTCCCTGTGGTCCATTTCTGCTCTCCAGCTCCATGCCGAGAATGCCATCCCCACAACTAATCAGAGGTCTGTTCTTATTAGCACTTCTCTTTTCCTGTCCTTGTTTCACTTTCATGTCATTAGTTGTCACTTTGGCCATCACTGTTCAATCTGCAAAAGCTTGGGCTATAAAAGATCAATGGACTATTTTCCTTCCCTTAGTCCTCAGTTATGGTAGCAGCACCAATCCTCAAAAGTGTCTTAGTAATTCAGCATTTGTCCATAGTTTGGGAATTGCTTACTGAGATGTAGGATGTGACACCTCAGGATGTGACAAAAACAGTGCACAAGGACCAGACAGAAACATCCCTGAAAACACGTACTAACTCACTGACTTCAACTGTCACATAGAAGAGACCTCCTTACAAGCTCTCCTTGTATTTATATGACCATGTTGGCATACTCAGCATCTCAGTAGCATCACACAAGAAAGCTCACATAAGCAAATATGATGTATTTCTTGAAGAAAGGTGTGAAAAATGTTTTAAAGGAAGTAAATTCTAGTTAGCAGATCTGGGATGAACAAAATTTTAAGACTTTCTTTTCCCACATTTCCTTCCATTAAAAAAACAAAACAAAACAAAACAAAAAAACCCAAAGCAAACAATTTACCACTGCAAAACAGAAAACAACTAAAAAAATACTTGGACAATAAATTAAGTATGCATTATTTATATAAGTTGCTTTTACCACTAAAGAGCGCAAGCATCCAGCATGACCATGGAAGATGTTTTGATCCTATTTTCTACTTGGCTGCAGATCTTGTGGATCACAAGCTTGCATTGTAAACCATTTACATGGTCTCAGCAGAAAAGAATTCATTAAAAACTCCCAATTCTGACTATAATAACACAAAGCATATTGAAGTAGTCTTGTCATTTTTGTGCTTCTGGAAGTTGCAAATGTTCCTTTTTGTAAGACATGGTATTAAGTTTGTGTGTTCTGTATGAAGATGAACTTGAATATTTCCTCAGAAAAATTCCATGTCCTTTCTGAAAGTTTCCCACAGATTTTTAACATACACTGTTATTGCTTTGTGGAGCATTAGTACTAACCTGATAGACTGCAGCAACACTGATGAAACTCTGACTATATATTAGCTTGATAATCTTTGAATTTGAGAGACAGTCAAATAATGTAACAAGATTTTGAACAGTCATCATAGGAATTTGGATTAGAAAAAAAATATATAGTGAAATAAATATTATCTATTTGTGATGCTGACTTTTTAAACTTTCCTTCTTTCACTCTGTGCTTAGAAGCCACCATCAGTTCATTCAGCCCTCTACCATAATTATATATGCATATATATTTTAAACATTAATATAAAGGCAAAAAGAAAAACAAAACAAACCAAACAAAACCCAAGAAAGCAAATCTGCAGACCCAAGCTATAATCAAATCACTCTCAAAGGTAGCCGTTTCCTAGGATGAAATTGTAAAGAGCGTACTCACATGAGAAAGAGAAATGGGCCCAAATTCTTAACTCTGGATGAAGCGGCTCCTGAAAACTGACTGAGATGACATCAAACTCTTTCATTTTTTGAAATGGAAATTGTAGTGTTCAATTAGCTGCAAATCTCTGATATTTTAATATTTCAAAAATGTCTTGCACTAAGATTTCATTAAAACATTAATAAACCACAACTTTTTCACTGGGAAGTATTATTAAATAATACAAGAAGTCTCCTTTATTATGAAAAAGAAAGAAAAGAAAAAAGAGAGAGAGAAATTCATAGCAGGTCTGAACCAACCTTTTCTTTTCACTCAAACTCCACAAAAATGTTTTTCTGCAAACTCATTTTCGTTTGACACTGGGTTTTGCCACCTTTTGCAACCACAGAAACTACCGATCTGACTCGAAAGGCTTAAAGTCAAGGCCAGAGCTGTTTTTTGAGGTAGTTTGTTCAAGGTGCAGACAGAGAACAGATGAGTAAGACTCTGCATGAGGTGCTGAGACACTGAAGCAGTCCGCTGTTTCAGGAGACAAACTTTCCAATTTTATAAAAATGGTCTTAAAAAACCATTGAAATAAACATAACCCCCTGGGGCCAATATCCACATATATTTAAAAAAGATGGTATTAGCTAACTTTGCAAATGTTTTGGGTTTTTTTTTTTTCTCTGACCGACTAGTCTTTCCTATTAGTCATTACATTTAGCAATAACATCATGACACTGCATCTAATGTAGGAATCTGTGTAATTGGGTGGAAAGTATTGATAACAAGACCTTATTCCAATTAGGCAGATACAGCACTGAACTTACTGGATCAGCAAAATGCTTTCAGGAACAGTTCAAGAACATTTGGCACCCTGAAGCACACAATCATACTGTCATATATACAGGAATTTCCTCCCTCACAAAACTTTAGCCTTTCTAGTGAGAGACAACTTTGAATTAATATTAAATTAAATCTAACTATCAAAGAAAATCGTAAAATGGCAATATCAAAATTCTTACAACCTTGTTTGGTCAAGTTGCACACAAAAGTATTTTCTATATATACTGTATTAAATATACATCTAAGCAATTCATTCGTGATGAAAATGTGCCATAGAACATAAAGGATGACAAAATGTAGCTTTTGGAAATTCAGTGAGTGAATCTCTTTAAATTTCAACATCAATGTTCTACTATTTCATGAATTTGATATCATTTAATCTTCTTGAAAAAATAAAAAAATCCATTAGAGATTGGTTAGCAGCTACATTTTCTTAATTTAGAACTATTTTGCATTAGTTGCTCAGGATGATGGGGTTAATACAGAGATTTTAGAAATTCATTAAACTGTTCTGTAACACCACATTTTCAAACAGCACTTCCAAACATCTGTTTCGAAAATCTTCCCATAGCCATATTTATATCGTACCCAGAACTGTGCTATTAGCAAACATACTTCAGTGCTAAGAAAGCTTCAGATACTTAAAAGTAGTGTGAAAAGTATATACTTTTATATATAAAGTTTCCTAAAGCTAGCTTGCAACAAGATTTCCCTTCAGGGGGTGTAAATCTGGCCCAGCAAAGCCCTAACCTTTGACAAAACTTCAAAGAAATTAATTCCCTCTCCAACAAAATTACAATTTCTTGAGCTAACCTGTTCTCTGTGCCAGCAGACCCATCTCACAGGGGGCTGGCAGCCGTGTGTTGGTTTTGCCCTTTTTGGTGCATGGTTCCAGGAGGGAGACGTAGTAGCAATGCCCTCAACACTTGGAGTTCAGCAGAACTGTGTGCTCTGGGACAAACCAAACTTTCATGTCTAGTTTACTGGATAAGACTCAAAGTTAGGCAGAGATCAAGACTAGATGGGTCAGTCCAGGGCATAGACTACTTCCATTTCTTTTGGTTAAAGGATGGTAGAGTCAGCATCTGCAAATAATTTGTGCTTAGCAGACATCTGAGATGCAACAATATTTTCTTGTACTCAGAACATAACTGTAGTAGCAGCTCTGACTGAGAAATCAAGTTGTATCTGCAAGGTACCATACACTCAAATAACTGTTATCTTGACAGACTGGCCCAGATTCTCTTCTCATTTATTGAGAGAAATGCTGCATTATTTCACAAAAGAACTCCCACAATACCCATTTATGTCAAAGTAAGATCATAATGCAGACTTGCAGTCAAACATGATCAAAATTTCTCTCTCAAAAAGAATTCTGGGTTATGTTTCCATCTCGAGAAATGCACCAGCACTGGGGTCAAAATTTCAAAGTTAGCAGTTTGTAGGGAAATATTTATATCTTTATTCTTGATGTATTAACAGAATTTAAACTTGCTTTTCAAACATTTTCAAAGGTAGATATAAACTTATTTCTGCCTTTAGAGTATAAAGGAATGGGTACAATGCTATCAAACTATAAGTGTATGCACTGAAGGCATTAGTAGCCTGTGCTTTTCCCGGTGACTGAGGAATTAGGTCAGAAGAAATGTGCCTTCTCTGCATCCAAGAGAAAAGAGATGTGATAACTAATATTGCTCCAAATTCCTTCAGCCACTTAAATCTTTAACTCTTTCTAATTTCTATGAGAATTATGCACACATGAAGTCTGTATTTGTTTTCTATTCCCTCGTAAGACCCAGAATCTCACTAAGAAAGGTACTCTTTCATATAACAGATGAGCAAACCTGTGAAGGCTCAAAAGTTCATAATGTTTACTTAACCAGTCCCAGAGATGGTGTCATGCTACAGACAAACACTGGAAAAAAACACCAAGTTTTGTTCATGTAGGACTGAGCTATTAAACTGAAAAACAGGACTACAAGTCTTCCAGGAATAGACTACTAGAAAGTGATATTTTTGTTATTTCCTGTTGGGCCAGAAATACTACAAAGGTCAGCAGCAGGTGCCTAAGATCCATACTTTAAGCCTTGAAAGCAAAAGATAAAAATAAGACTTCAACTATTATGTCAGAAAAGCAAGAGAGCTAGAGAACAAATAATTTCTGGTTTTAAAAATATCTTTCCCTTTCTAAAACAAGCTTCCTAATGTACATTAACACTACTGGGCCATGTGACTGGTAGTAAGGAAGAGAAGGAATAATTTTTCATCTGAAATCCCAGTGTTCCCACTGATCTTCAGCTGATACTGGTTGTAAAACCTTCGAGCCTCATACGTGGCATGGTACATCAAAGACATCACAGAAATAAATGAGTAAATGTGTGAATTGCCTGAGCTTGCAGCTCCCTCTCCACCCAAGCAGGATACCCAACCCAGGCTGTTGAGTATGCACCTATTTCAAACCTACTCATCAAATTTCCCAGCAAACTTTGCAGAAACATCTTGTATAGAAATAGTAACTGCTTTAAAAGCAGCACTAAAAACAAAAAGAAATGTTCACCAAGCTTTTCAGCTTTGGCTAGATTATTGCTCAGAGAGGGCATGAACTCTGTTTCACACTTCATAAAGCAGGATGCTTATTGGCAGTAAGAGACCTTTAGCCTTATGTGAGTGGAAGATGATCTGTTATTATACATTCCATTTTCATGATTTTATAAAACAATAGTATAACATCAGCTCCAGCAACCCAAACACTCCAAACTGGTATGACAGCTGAATCTTGTAATAAAATCCACAGAGCTATCTATTGACTGGATCATCACTCACTAGTCCTCGGAGGGACTTCACCTTACTCATCAGAAAAGGCCCTACAGCAAGCACTAGATTTCCACCAGGAGATCCAAGGTCCAGCACAATCCCTACTGGTCTTGCTCGCTATACGAAACAGTTGGGATTTTTTAAGTCTTCTATCAATGATGAAACCTTAAGGCAAGGAAACCCTTAATTTCTCACAGTGCAAAGTTCAATTAAAGGGAACTTTGTATCACAGGGTCCTTTGTCAGACTTTGGATGGATGTTAACAAATAGCTCAAATTAGCTGGTTTCTCCTCTTCTGCTCCCAGCTCACAAAAAAACTCTCTGCTGCCTGTCACCTCAAATATTAGTAACCTTATCCAAGAAAATGAAATAAAGCCCTGCCTTTTGCTTTCTTCTTTTGTTTTCTAAATTCACGTACTGAGTACCTGCATCCAGGTTTCTGTGTCTGTTAGTAGCCTGAGTAATATTTCCATGTGTTACTTTGAGGGCTGGATTTTTCAAAACAGAAATAAATCCTGTTCATCTACAAAGTCCAGCTTTCATGGGGCAAAGACGTGGGCTGGGAATGCAGAACTGCACACTGTCTGGCAGAGGCAGCGTGCTCCAGTTGCACTGGGCACACACCATAAACTCATCTTGAGGAAGCAAAACGCAGGCAGCGCACTTGTGATTTACCCTTTAAAACAGAGCAGGGACACATACAGTGTCATCCAGTGAAAGCTAAAGTATTGCACAACTTACAGGCACCAGGACTGTTTGCTTCTATATTGTCCTGGTACATTCATAGAGTTTCCAGTCTGCTGATGCTTTTTCCCTTCTGCATTAGTGATATCTAAAATTCAGCATTTTATTTCTCAGAGAATGATGCTGGTTCCTTTCTGGGCTCTGTTTTTTCACCCTAATCTTGCTTGAAGTTTTCAAATCAATTTGAAATTGGTAAAAGTATCCCAAATGCAGCAGGTTACATAGTATCTCCATAAAGACATGAACAGAAACTATTTGAAATCTGTTCTAAGAGGTCTGAGACACTCGTAACTTCAACCCGAATTTTGACTCACGAGTAACACAGAGGGTGCCACCTTTTACACATATTTGACCTTCTCTTTTCCTGTTTAATTTTGTCACTGAGTGGCTCCAAAAGTTGAATTAAATCACAAGATCCACTAATCTTCTGTTTAAAGGTATGTTAAAGCCAGTTAAGCTGGCTTTAAGAAAGCTGCAGAGGAAAGCTAGAAAAATCAGCTAAGCAGGTCAACAACTTCAAAGTATTAAAGCTAATTTAATAGCAAATTTAGATTAGTTGAGTTCACTGCTTTGAAAGTAGTATGTCATAAAATTGGGGCTATGTCATAAAACTGGGGCTGAGGTTTACACAGGTCTCCCCCCAAAAAATCCCTAAAGCACAAACTCAAAGTCTCAGAATAGATCTTTTTTTTTTTTTTCTCCCCTAGAAGTGACATTTTTCTATTATTTAATGATTTTAGATGTTTCTAAAATGGTTTTAATTTGTTCCTCATGATCCATTCATTTACAAAACACACTGGGAAACAAAGTAAAGGGGCATAAGGGAAAAAAAACACCAACTGAATTTGTATGTTTGGCTAAAAGCTATTCCCAACACAACCATTTCTTTCATTTAGAAAAGTATCTGTAATTGTTTAGGAAGCGCTACTCCTGACATTTCACAATAAATACAAATAAAAAATAAAACCTACAAACATTTACAAAAACGTGCTTACAATAAAGCTATAGAGACCTTTCAAATGTCAAGTATTTTTTGGTAAACTCCTTGTAGGACTTTTTTGTTCACAGACAGAAAAAAATCCATAAGCTTAAATGTGCATCAGCACTGCAAATATTTGATTACTCCTTATGGTGTATTCATTACAAATTTGTTTAGCTTTGCTTTAAAAGTTTCAAACAATAGTTCCCACTGCTTCCTTGACAGACCAAAATATTCCACCGTCTACTACAACAGCCAGAAAGACCTCCTGATCTTCAGCCAAAATTCCCCTTTCTTTACATCATCTCACTACTCCTGATTATACGTGTCTTTGTATACAAAGTTCTCCCACAGTAAGAATTAGACTCTTTCAAAATACTCACCACCAGAAATGTTACCCTTCACCCATCTCCAGCCTCCTGGGTATGTAGCTGTCCACTGCCTTCCTTATGCCTCTACCTTGAGACCTTTTATTTTTGTGCTTCTGAATGCCTTTCAGCTGTCAACAACTTTCTACTAATGAACTTCTATGGCTGTTTGTCAAAGGAAAGCACACACTGTGGGTTCTGCATGTTAAAGATCATATCCTCTCCAAATGCAAATTGAATCAGTAGTATTTGCTTGCCTCTGAAGAAAAATGAAAAGTAAGAACCAAGTGTGTTTTCTTCTCCCCTTTGACTCCCAAACATTACGTCATGTCTAACTGGAACCCCAGAAAACACATGCTCTTTTAAAAATACCATTCCTTGCTCTCAAATGACCACACAAAGTCAGAAACAGGGATGAATGGTGGTGGTGGGGGGAAATCTGCAAACTCATCCTCTCTTCTAACATTAACTTTGTAGACATATAATCTAAACTCATCCTGCATAAGTAAATGCTAAAGTATAATAATACATAGTTTTATCATACAAGTACAATAAAGCATTAGTAGTAATAAATCTGGGTGCTGAATTTGAAAATGTTTCGCCACTTAGCTAAAACTTGCTTGGAAAATTTGGAATTGCAAAATTTCTCTCTTTAGAGATAGGAAGTGTTACACTTGTAATCTGCAAACTGTGTTTACCAAGCAACACACAGACTGGTGGCTAATACATCTAGAAAACAAATCCCATCCTAATGTAACTAATTCTGCCCATGGCTTCCCTTTACTATGCAGTGCAAAGGAATGCACTTGTTTGACTTTAAAGAAAAGAAAAAGGAAAAATAGTAATTGTAGTGATGTCCTTGTTTTGAAGCATTTGTGGCTATCTCCATCGATAATTCTGCTTCTCTGCTGGGCCATCAGCTGTGAAAAATCTCCATTTACTAATCTCTGACCCTGCTGTGTGTGGTAGGGGAGCAGGTAACTGTCATTATGAATTTAGCAGCCTCCAGTGTGTTCATTTGCTGTAGATATTTCTTTTTTGCCTTTGCTACTCTGAGGATGGAAAGTAGATGTTTTGACTTTTGGGGAGAAAGTGACAAAGGCCGTTTGCTCTTGTCAGCGAGAGTTAAGTGCAAACTTTTTCAGTTTCTGAACAAAAAGCCTCTCCCTCTAAAGTGAAAGCTGATGATACATCTGCCCTCAAGCATATGTTTTCAAAGGCAAGATGACTAAATAGGGGGTTGTTTCTATTGCAAGGTTACGTAGTAGCACTTACTCACTGAAAAAGTTCCCTTTCTTTCCTGGAGCTGATGATCTGTGTTGCGTGCTTTATTACTAACAGTCTGTATCTGATGGATATAAAAAGACGGTAAATGACATGCAAGGTCTACTT
>JAVHNF010028042.1:4251-14260 GCA_034783455.1 Micropsitta finschii | reverse complement strand
GATACGTAGCTTTATGTATTGTGTTCATGCTTTTGTAAGCATTGCAGTAGTGAGTAGCTGTTGAGTCCATTGCTTAAAATCAGATCTGCTGTTATAATTATTTAGAAATATTTTAGATTTATAATTCCATAGGTTAATATTTCATACAGTTTCTTTTTAATTCTTTTGATATAATGCCTTTCTTCAGTTTGCCTGGTGCTGAAAGAAGGCTTAGATTAGAAGCCTTTCCTTTAAGGCTTTTCTTCTGTGAAGCAGTTTGTTTATTTCTGATGCAAGGTGCCTGTAAAGGATGTTCCTGTAGTTGTCCCGGACAGAATCATTTTGTGTGTAGCCTTGTCTTACACAGATGACTCGGTCACAAGAGAGTGTAAGCTTTTTCTCAAAAGTACAACAGACAAGAACTGGGGATATTCGGTAACTGTTTTGTAATCTTGATTTTCATAAGCCTCTCTTGACTCTCTTTAAGACTTGGTCACAGGTTTCTTTCTGTGTTTTGGATGTATTTTGCAGTTTAACACGGTCATAATGCTCTCTTTGTGGTAATGAAAAAGATTAGAAATGTTAAGTGTTAGTTTGATGTAAATGGTTTCCTGTGACTTATGAAACCACAATCGTCTTAGTTGCCTCTAGATTTAATCCTTAACACCATGTTACAGATATAAGCGACTTGCGCTAACTACAGACCTCTCATTGCTGAGGAGGTATAGAATGAACAAGTTGGCTTTGCTGGTTATTAGTCATAGAAAAACACTCAAAAGTCCCAACCCAGAATTCAGAATAACAAGCCTGCATGTTGCCAAACAGCTAGACTTACCTTTCCCAATAGCTGGTGGTTTGGGTGTTTTTTTTCTTTGCTGAGACTTTTAATACATACTCTCCATAACTAATAGGAAGCTAGTAAAACTGATGGTGGCTTTTAGAAATGTTTGCTTGTTCTAGAATGTTTATGCTTCTGTCCGAGAATTTTTAGAAACATTTTAATCTTACTCCAAGCTTTTTGTACTTTGTATATGAACCAAAATAATCATCCAAAGTCTGTATGACAGGTAATACTGACGTTGAAATTGTCAAGTTTGACAAAACAAGTTCAGCTGATTTTCTGGGAGAAGGAGATCTGTGAAAGACCTTTTGTCAATAACAAAAGCGAAAGCTGCAGAATTGGAGCTGGAACCAATTTATTCCATTCCTATACTGAGATGGTTTTTCATTTGTCTTTAATACAAAAAAAATCAACAACACTTTTTTTTTCCTTTTTTATATATTTTTTTTCCTTAGGGAGGCAATAATGCAGGACATACGGTTGTTGTGGATTCTGTGGAGTATGACTTTCATCTTCTGCCAAGTGGGATCATCAATCCAAAAGTCACTGCATTCATTGGTAAGTGAGGTATCTCTAAAAACAACAGACAACACTGTAGTTGCAGACTTCTGACATACTGGAAGAATTACAGGATAAGGATTTGTTTTCTACCTCAAATTCTCATAGACCTGAACTGCTCTGCTAATGCAGTTGTGAAGTTCAGATTACAGAGGTTTCTTTTTATCTGCCCTGTCATTGTTTACAGATAGCTGCCCAGCATTATCTTTATTCTCACATTCCCTCTTATTTTCTCTACAAGTTATTTCTTGTATTCTCAGAATTCCTCCCTTTTCATCTTCAGCCCTGCTATGTAACTCCAAGTACTATTTGAAACATAGAACTTTCCTCCCTTTCCCATTAGATTGTGAAATGAATGCTCAAAAAAGGACTTCTGCACTATGTAGTTCTTACCAAGAAGTCCTCTTGGGAGAGACTTGGTTTATTAGAAGGTTGAAGGTGCTTGGTTGGTTTATTGGAAGGTTGAAGTCCACTTGGGAGAGTTTATTAGAAGGTTGAAGGTTGTACTTTAAAAGTACAGTAGACAGGAGAGAGCTTTTTACAAATACTCTTGTCTGTATTTGCTGTCTCTTGGTCTTGTCTGTTTTGAAGTTTGTTGTAGCTTCCTTTAGGGTCTGCCTTGTTTAAAGTCTCTTTTGGAAAAAAAAAATAAATTATCTGGCTAAGGATTCTGCTTAGGGTAAGGATTTATAGGTTCCCTATTATAGTTATATTATAATAAACTATTACTATTGAGCAGGACTGTACCATGAAGATTATAGTGCATAGAAGAAGTCTTAAATACTGCATATTTTGGCCTTAAAATGCTTTTATGCATGTGGAATTAAGTGGTATGGCAGCAGTTCCAAATGGCAGGTCCCTTCATTCTTCAACTAGATGTTGTTATGCTAATAGTTTTGGATCTACTGAGTTTGGTTTGACTTTAAGATGGTTTTGGAAATGCTATATGGAAATGCTCCTTGTTTGGCATCAGTGATGCTAGTTATTTAGTTATAAAAGTTAGTTAATTGTATTAGCTAGTTTTTTCTAAGCAGTGCGACAGCTGTAGGAAAGCAAGCTTGATTTTCACACAGATTTTTCCTGTGTTATTTTTGCTAGTCTGTTAACAACCCCAACTCTATATATGGCATATTCTATGTCTATTTACAGCAGAAGAGCGCCTGAGTGGATGCTCGTGTTTATAATGATGATAGAAATGTGCTATGCTTTTGAAAAAAACAATAGAGTTATTAAAATGAAGTACAAAGAGGGAAGTTAATTTTAGATATGAGGAAGAGGAAGTTGCATTCTGGACTGTCCCACGATGCTGTTACTGTTTGTCCTGATCTAAATGGAAAGTTTGTTGAGTTTATCAAAAAGATTCAATGCCGGCAGTTAAAAACACACAGTTTAGGTTAGATCAGTCTTTTACAAATTCCTAAGAGTAAAAATTGCAATGTCTTGAAAGTTTAGAAATGTAAATAAAATACTCTGCATACAGAACCTGAAGTGTCTTTAAATTGTTTGGAATATCTTTCATGCTCACCATGATTTGATAGATTTTGTGTAATGGTTTTCTTCAGGAAACGGCGTCGTAATTCATTTGCCAGGACTCTTTGAAGAAGCTGAAAAGAACTTAAAGAAAGGAAAAGGTGAGAAAATTATAAGGTAGTACTCTTGAAAGAGTTCCTGGGGTCCTCCTCAAAAGATTTAGGTAGAGGATGCCTGTGCAGAGGTTACGTACAGTGTGTTTCTCCAGAACTCCATTCAGCTGCTGGGAGCTGCCCTCATGGGAGGACAGACAGAAGGAGTCACTGTACAGTTTCAGAAGAGAACATGTTCTAAATATGCATTATCTGCAGGCATTTTTCTTTTCTTAAAGCATTTTGAATGAATTTAAATGAATTTAAATGAATTTAAGAAGTGAACAACTTATTAAAGTGTTGTATGAACAGTGTCACCTGTTCCTAGTTGGTTTACCTATTTACCTTAGTGTACAGTTTAATTCATATTTAATGTAAACAAGTGCTGTGGTCATCACTTCTTGATTCAGAACTCTGGTTTTAGATGCTTTCTGTCATGTCTATGGCCATGCATGGCAGCAGCCTATTAAAAGTGAGGTAAATCAGTAGTCTAGGTAACTAAAAAAACAACAGGCTGTTAGTTGATTACTGAAATTGAGGAACTAGTAGAATAGCTAGAATTCTCCCTCAGAATAAACCTGACTTTCAGCTTTATAGGCTAATGCCAAGTTTTAATTACTGAAATGTATTTTTTTTCCTCTCTGGGATGTGGTTGCTCAATCTTTAAATAGATTGACTGGAGATTAAACATGAGAGGTATTTATCCTCTACACATCAGAAGGCAAAAATGAATTCATTTGTACTATTTAATTTTGTCTTCTAAGGGCTAGAAGGCTGGGAAAAGAGACTAATTATTTCTGACAGAGCTCACATTGGTAAGTTCCTGTTTGTGGTTTGGGTTTTTGTTGATCTGTGTTTTTGTTAATCTTTGTTTCCTCTGGCCTTTCCATGGCAGTAAAAGCATGACGATTTTTAGCCATCCCTTTATATAGGTATGCACTTTCTTTGGATGAAGTCTCCATGTGCTGCTTTGGTTTATTGAAGATCCTAGAGAAAAATAATTCCCCACTTGAGACCCTCTCAGGTTTATATTCTAGTGACTGTTTAATCCTATTCCACAGGCATAATTTAGGAAAGCAGGTTCACTTTCCAAACCAATGGTTAGAGGTGCAGAGTAGTCAAGAAGCAGTTCAGAAGTTAGTTGACTGAAGCATTCATTTCCCTTTTTGGTGTAGCAGTGTTGCTTATAGCAACTTTTCTGCTGGGAAACCATGTGTCTGGGCATGACTTCAAAACCAACCGGCTCCTTACCAAGTAAATTGCCACATACTTAAGAAAGTAGAGTTTATGGGAAGGACTCTGTAGGGATAGAGAGCATAGCTGCTGCCCTCCTGCAGGGAGCGCATCGCTAGCGTTGACTCCAGCCTGTGTTCCAGAAAACTCTATAGTTAGAGCCTGGAGCCAAACCACCAACACAGAGCTCCAAAGGCTCTTCCTTTATCACTCCTAGGACATCTTTATTACATAAATTCATCCTTTAAATTAGATCTTTAGATATTGTAACATAATAATTAGGTAACTGCGTGTATTAGGAAATGGGCTTGTTGCTGCTCTGGAAGATGCAAACATTTTAGGTCTTTCTCAGCTTGTAACACTGGAAAAAAAGGTTTTTCATTAAAAAAAAAAAAGAAAAAAGGAACAGCTTAGTGAGTGAACATATTATTTCAGAATAAGTATGTTTTCAGTTTGGAGTAACTGCTGGGTTTTGAGTAGCTGAGAGACTGTTCCTGAGTTACTAAAATCCTTCCTGAAAGTAGAAGCGCTGTAGGTGAATTACTTGGAAATTACTAGATTAGGAAGGATGTTCTGCAATGGTTAGATTGCAGTGGCAATACTGTGAAGTTTTCATAGCTAAACAGGTCCTGAGTGAGAAGGGCCAGTAACTGTCACTCATAATCGTTTAGTTTCTTAATGTAAATGAATTTTCAGAGTGCTTTGATTTAGATGATGGTTTGGAGATGTTGCCTTGATAAACATGCCTTCTCTAAAACGGGTGTTAGCTATCTGTGAAAGTCTGTAACATGAAGATCAACCAAAGATAGGAATAAACTTCTGGGGTTAATTTGGTATTTTAAATAATGGGGATATGTGGAAATAAACACAAAAAGGAATTGATAAGGCAAAGACGGAAAGCCATGCTTGTTCTAGAGAGACTAGAGTACTTATTAAATGAATCTGTTTCATGCAAGCTTTCAGTTTTTTCTGTGTAATGTGTAGACTAGATGTTTAATTTTTGTGAGATAGTACGTAAGGAAAGTAAGGGGGCTTCTGCCAGCCTCTTCTATTTGACATGAGCCTTGTCAGTTGTTTACAGGGTTTGGGTTTGGTTTTGGTTTTCATTCCTGGTAGCCAAAGAACTGGTGCAAGGCATACGTTGCATAATCTTTGTCATTAATAATATGTAATGCCTTAAAATAATTAGGGCTTGTAAAGATGAGTTCTGTTTACGTAACATGTTAGTGGGAGCTTTTGTATTTTCAAATGTGTTTTAACTGAAGTTCTCTAAGACAAAACTAAAATGATTTAAGAAATCTCTAGAATGAATGAGAATGTGACCTTAATGATCCCACTTTAAGTTTGAGAAGTATGATGCTTTTTACTGTAACCTGTTTTTCAAGGGTTTTTTCCAACTGCTTGTTTCCTGTCTGTTGTCCATACATTCTTTGAGGCCACTACAAAGCTGAAATGGCTTAGTTACTGTGTGGGAAGTGTATACACAGTCTGCAGGTATTCTACCAAATAAACACTTAAAAAAACCCCAGAACTTCAGAACTCTTTCCTGTGGAAAAAAATGTAACCTGAAAAAGAGAAAAAAAAACTTTTTATTTGCCTCTGCAATGTGTATATTTTTGTTTTCCACGTTGATAAACAGGGCTCGTGTTGGTTGAAGAAATCGTTGCTGATACAGGAATTTCCTTCACATGAATTTCCTACTTAAGCTGTTTTTATTTTCTTAGTGTTTGATTTCCACCAAGCTGCTGATGGCATCCAAGAACAACAGAGGCAAGAACAAGCAGGAAAAAAGTAGGTAGCTTTATTTTGTCAAACATGGGATGACTTAGTACAAACATATGACTTATTGCACTGGGTTTCTGTTATTGCTTGTCATAGAGCTTTAGCAGGGATCATTTCTTACACTTCTGTCCTCCAGTGTGGCTACCAAAAGATTCTATCCTGAATGAAAGGGTTGTGTCTTGGTATTTTGCCTAATGAAGGAGTTCCTAGTTCCTAATCCCTTTGTAAAAAGGGTTCCTGCTTCCTAATGTTTTGTTTCCTGGAGATGTTTGCTTGTGTAAAAATATATTTCCGTTTATGAAGATCAAAGGGCCCTGTTATCATCTCCAAATTACTGTAAGGTCTGATACGACCAATTTGGTATCTTGTGATGCTTCATTGTCCAGCCAGATTGGACAGGGCTTTGAGCAATGTGGTCTAGGGGAAGGAGTCCCTGCACATGGCAGGGGGATTCGAACTGGGTGATCTTTAAGGTCCCTTCCAACCAAAACCATTCCGTGATCCCTTGATTGTCAGAAGTGCATGTAAACGTTCACGTTTTCTGCTACATGCTGCTACTGACTTTCTGAAGGTTTTGAAACTTCTAGAAACTAGCACCTATGTTTCTAACTTGGGATTTCCAAGCAGCTCATTAGTTTTTGGGATGGGGAAAAAGCTGGTAGAATTAGCGGTGTGACATGTCTGTGGCTGGAAACTCACGTATCACTAGAACCTTCTGAGATACCAGTAAACTGAATCTTTCTTCTTGGAAATTTGTCTGCGTGGATGAAAAGCAATTCAGTCTTCCTTGCTGAGACATCTTAAGAGGTATCATCCATGACAATAACCTTTAAGAGAGTATCTGATTTGGACATAACCTCGTTTCATGTAGGTTGCTGCCAAGTGATAACTTGTCAGTTATTTTCACACTGGGTCAATTTTCACACTTAACTGAGGTGTACCAGCTGCCTCATTACTTCTTATTTTAGGAATTAAAGAGTAAACAGAAAGAACATACATATATACGTACATATGTACGTACATATATACGTAAGAATAGACGGTGTTTTGTTTTGGTTTTTTTTATGGGCCAGTATGTGTAACAGCGTTTCATTTTATGCCAAGGATGCATTAGCTTTAAAGGAAAAGCACCTTAGTTTTATATCAAGAATAACTCCTGTTGTTATCTTTTGAAAGTTTGGGAACTACCAAAAAAGGAATTGGTCCAGTATATTCTTCAAAAGCAGCTCGAAGTGGACTCAGAATGTGTGATCTTGTTGCTGATTTTGATGAATTTTCAGAGAGGTAATTTCTGTATTGTAATGCACAATTGTAAGCATAGTTTTCATTTTCTGGGTAGTATCCTGGATAAACAGTTACACCTGATTGCTGTTACTTTTTAATTACAATTTATTCTAAAATATGAGGATAATATTATTTACAATTTTGTTAAATCATTTATTTATATTTACTAGAATATTTTATTGTTAAAAATTGTTTTACAACCAAATAATTGCAGATGTATAACCAGTAAAACCTAAGGTTGGTGGGGGCTTGAGGAGGAAAACAAACAGAAAACTTCAGTGAAGCATTTTTGCTTTCCAGGTTCAAAGTGTTAGCCAATCAGTATAAAGCGATTTATCCTACCTTAGAGATAGATATTGAAGGGGAGTTGAAAAAGCTCAAGGTAAGCCTGCTTCTGTCTGTTAAATGGTACCCTGTGTGCAGTTACTGATACGTAAACTTCTTGGTGACTGATAGTAATGCTTGTGTGAGGAGTTAAAACATAAAACATAACATGGGAAACTGGTACGTATCAATTTTAAGGAGTCTGCTAGTTGCTTTAAAGACACTTTTCACCCTGTTTTATGCAGCATGTCAAGACTTGGTTTCAAGACAAATATTACAGACTTTAAGTAGAAGATTTGTACAGGGAGAGTTAATTTTGACTTCCACTTGCTTGGGAGTTCTTAGTACTTATATTTGTTTTACCTTAATGCCTGTTGCACTGGGCTTGTAGTTTTTGACAATATGTAGACCTTAAAACCAGCTAGAGTTGGGTGGTTTCTAATGCATTATAGTTTACCTAATACACATTAAGATTAAAGAATATCCGAAGTTTGTTGTTAGGGTGGAAACGTCTGTATTTGTAGGTTCAGGAAAACTACTTGCACTTAACATTTGTTTTATGCTAATGCACTTGATTAAATTCTGAATGGCAAAGTGTTTTATTTCATATGGAGTGAATAATTTGAATGAGAACTTCCATATGTTCTTACGGGGGAAAAAGGCTGTGTACCAAGTGTTAACCTGGCTTCTTACATTCAGCTACTCGGTGGCATTCAGGCATTTGACCCTAAATTCCAATAAATAACTTTTTATTTTCACTTACAAACATATCCGTGCATATATATATTTATATATATACAGGTATGTGATACATACATAACAAATTAATGCTGCTTTACAGTTGTGTGCTTTAGGTGGACAGAACTCCCTACATGCTAGTTTTTGGGGAGAAATTGCAAACACTTAGGAATGAAATACCAAGTACAGTAAAGGGTTGTGACTCTGCTCAAGCTCGAATATTTCTAAAGCATTTCAAAAGTTTTAATTTTACTTTGTTATTTTTTAATTTCTTACCCCCCTCCCCCTTATTTTTTTCCTTTTCTTTTTTTCTTTCTTCTGTCTTTCCTCCTAGGAGGAGCATACCTGTCTATTGTGTAAATTCTTCCTTACTCTGTTCACATGTAATGGCACATTTAGCACTTCTTTGTTTGCTTTTCCTTTCCAAAAGGAGTAAGAGCATTGTTATGAGGAAGCAAAATAGCACTTGTACTCTGGCTGGTTTTATCATAGTGAAATTACACTGTGCAATTGGGTTTTGTATTATTCAGGGCTGCATGGAAAAAATAAAACCAATGGTGAAGGATGGTGTTTATTTCATGTATGAGGCTTTACATGGACCACCAAAGAAGATCTTAGTAGAAGGTGCAAATGCAGCACTCCTGGACATAGATTTTGGTAGGTATAACCGTTTTTGAGAAACATGTTGCTATATACTTATGTTGTCAAAGAGGAACACTAAAAAGTCTTTTGGGCTTAGCTGTTCTTATGGCAGAAGGGGTTTATATTTTGGAAGAACGGTACTCTCTTTGACTAGCAAATAATTAGGGGGGGACTTTTCATTCTTTCAAAAAGCTTTAGACTCTCCCAATATTAATTATTTGAATGACAGTAAAGATTGGGTGACTTTTCTTAAAGTTTCATATGAAGCTTTTCTTAGAGTTTCATATGAAATAACTCACAGTTACAGTATACATATATGGAAAACACAAAAAATGGAGAGCTTTGAGAGGCAGAGTATATATACAAAATGCTTGCTGACTTTTGAAGAATCGGCTTGTGGGGGGTGTTTTTTAACCCCTTTATATAACAGTTTTTCACTTTTTCACAATGTAAGGAATCTGGATTGCTAGTGAGGCAAGAGTGCAAAGATTATCCCAATAAATTTGAAATTATAAATGGTGCAGTTTTTCTAAAATACTGTGATTTTAATGATAAATTTAGAAGTCTCTTGATAGCAGCGTTTTTTAATAGGATTGTTACTGTATTCTAAGGACAGATAAATTATTATACCTCTGTGTAGGCATAAGCAGCCAGTATGATGGCCTCCTGCATTTTGTCATGTCTTTCTGCAGTTTCACTAGCCTTGTTAGCACATCGTTATTTTATTGTTGGAAAGATGCTTAAGCCTGAAATTGAAGCCTGTAAGGACTACTGTCAAACAAATACAGCACTGGCATGCACTCTGCTGTCAACTGATAGGAGTTCTCATAATAGGGCATTTTCAAACACAGAGTTTGAATACATCGTCTTTTAAGAGGAAGATGGGTTTTAAACCAGTCACTGTGAGTACCAAGTTTTTGAGTGTTGGAAGATACTTCCTTTTCTAGTAAGTAAAAAAAGAAGTCTTCCCTGTCACAGGGAAGTATTTGATGCAAAAGTGAGATAT